>JBBPBX010086415.1:0-14903 GCA_038048925.1 Garcialebias charrua | reverse complement strand
AAATGTAACACTGTCCTGAGTTTTTGCATAGTAGTATAAAAGTATGAAAATTTACACCAACACTAAAACTAAAACACTAAACATTTAATGAACATAAGCATAAAATGAAATAATAAAAGTGTAATACTGTCCTGAGTTTTTGCATAGTAGTATAAAAAATATAAAAAGTATATCTATAAAATAAACTGAAGGTTCTAGCATTGACATTTGCAAAGAGTGGCAAAGCAGCATATGAGTTAATGTACACAGTATATGTATGAGGTAGTAGTTGATGTTGGTATAGAGGCAAAAGTGGCATATGCAGTAAGGCACATTGGGCATCCTTAAAGGTATGGTCTGCGATATTTGAACACTCTGGGACTTAGAAATATTTTCAGCGCAGAAAAGCATTCTGCTCCCTCCCCTCAGAGCCATATATGGCACAGTCCGTGCTCTGCTGAACTTGGGATCTGCTCCGCCCCCTGCTGCTGTCTGCTCAGAGCCGCTGCGATATTCTGTGTTTATGTTAATAAAACCTTCTAATAAAATAAAATAAAACCATGGAGCGCTAGTCCTACAACACAAAATCCAGCAGAAATCATCAGAGGTTCACGAAGCAACGTTTGGACATGATTTAATTCGCTCGTGACTTCCTCATGTCTGTCAGCGCTGGTCTGGAATGTCTGGAATGCTCCACCTCCTCCTGTCTCTGCGCTCCGAAGTTCTGTGTTTATATGATAATATAACTGTTTAAAAAATATAATAAAACCACGAATCACTCATCCAACAACACAAAAACCAGAAGAAATCAGCAGAGGTTCACGAAGCAACGTTGGACATGTTTTAATTCGCTCGTGAGTCGTGACAAATCCATTTCCTCATTCCTGTCAGTGAAGGATGAAGCGATCACTTGACTTTTGGCAAAAAAACTAAATAAAAGTCCAGCTCTGGGATAAAGAAGGGATATTTAATACATTTTGTGTCACATAAAAAACAGTCCTGCATCGCTTTGCAATCCTTTGAATGAGAACGAGCTGCGGCTGGGACAGGTGGGGGCGTGGGTTGGGGTGTGACAAACAACTCTGTTTTTATTGGCTGATCATTGTCCGGGTCACTCTTGTGTTTTCAGTGTTTTTATAAATGCTGATAGAGAAGCAAGGGGACTATAGTTTTTTTCAGAGATTACTTTGTCTAACATCAGTCTGTTAATAGATAGTGACAGAGTGAAGAAATATGTTAAAAATATATTGTTTGAAAAGTTACAGACTACATTACAATGTTACATACCCCACCTTTAAATAAGGCTAGTCAGAGAATACTGTATATGTATCAGCAGTGGTGTAGATATAAAAGTAGTGTAAATGTAAACAGTAGTAATAAATGTAAACAGTAGTAATAAATGTAAACAGTATTAATAAATGTAAACATTGAATGTAAACAGTAGTATGTAAACAGTGAATGTAAACAGTAGTATGACTATAGGCAGTGATGTAATACAGACATTAGTGCAAATATGAGAAGTAGTGCAAACTGAATGAGCACATGACCGAGAGTTTAGTGAATAACCCGTTTGATGACACAGAGTCCAGTGTTAAAATCTTTGTGTTGTGTGGTAATGTGTGAGAAAGTTTTTTGTGTTAAGGCAGTTCAAATGGGAGGGGAGGCAGAGCAGGCAGAGTGTTTAGCATCCTGACTGCCTGATGAACAGAGCTGTCTCTCAGTCTGCTGGTTCGAGCCTGGAGACTTCTCAGTCTCCTCCCTGATGGCAGCAGTCTGAAGCAGCTGTGTAGTGGGTGTGTGGGATCACCTGCCATGCAGAGGGCTTTCCGAGTGAGGCGGTTGCTGTGTAAGTCCTGCAGTGAGGGGAAGGAGGTGCCGACGATCTTCTCAGCTGCTCTCACGATGCGCTGGAGGCTCTTGCGGCAGGATGCAGTACATGCACCAAACCACACAGTGATGCAGCTTGTCAGGACACTTTCTATGGCACCTCTGTAGAAGGTGCACATGATGGGGGTTGAAGCTCCAGCCCTTTTCAGCTTGCGGAGAAAGTAGAGACGCTGGTGAGCCTTCTTGGCCATTGATGCAGTGTTCCTGCTCCAGGACAGGTCCTTTGAGACATGCACTCCCAGGAACTTGGTGCTGTCTACTCTCTCCACTGCGGTGCTGTTGATGGTCAGAGGGGCATGTTGTGCATCCCTCTTCCTGAAGTCCACAACAATCTCCTTTGTCTTCTCCACGTTGAGAGTGAGATTGTTGTGTCCGCACCACAAGGCCAGGCGGCTCACCTCGTTCCTGTAGTCCGTCTCATCGTTGTTGCTGATGAGACCTACCACTGTTGTGTCGTCCGCAAACTTGATGAAGTGGTTGGAGCTGTATGATGGTGTGCAGTCGTGTGTTAGCAGGGTGAATAGAAGGGGGCTCAGCACACATCCTTGTGGGGCCCCTGTGTTCAATGTGATGGTGCTAGATGTGTTACTCCCGACCCGTACTGTCTGTGGTCTCCCGGTCAGGAAGTCTAGCAGCCAGTTACACATTGAGGTGTTCAGCCCCAGACTGTCCAGTTTAAGGATGAGCTGTTGGGGGATGATGGTGTTGAATGCTGAGCTGAAGTCGATGAACAGCATTCTAACATAAGAGTCCTTCGTGTCCAGATGTGTGAGAGCTGTGTGGAGGGCAGAGGAGATGGCATCGTCGGTTGAGCGATTAGGTCGGTATGCAAATTGGAAGGGATCCAGGGAGGCAGGGAGGACAGATGTGATGCTTTTCATGACTAGCCGTTCAAAGCACTTCATCAGGATGGGGGTGAGTGCTACTGGGCGATAGTCATTGAGGCATGCGGGCGTTGCCTTCTTTGGGACAGGGATGATGGTGGTGGCTTTGAAACAGGTGGGGACGATGGCCTGGCTTAGTGAGATGTTAAAGATGTCCGTGAAGACCGCTGCGAGTTCCCCTGCACAGTCCTTCAGCACACGACCAGGTATGTTGTCAGGACCAGAGGCCTTCCGGGCGTTAATCTTGATGAATGATCGCCTTACGCTGTCTGAGGACAGCGCCAGCACCTGGCCATCAGGAGAGGGGGGGAGTTTATGTGCAGGTGTGCTGTTACTTGCCTCAAACCGAGCAAAGAACTCATTCAGTTCATTCAGCGTAGAGGTTGAGCTGTCACAGGTCTGGGGGGATGGTTTGTAGTTTGTGATGGTCTGTATTCCCTGCCACAGACTGCGTGTATCCTTGCTGTCCTTGAAACGGTGAGCTATTTTCCTGGAATACTGCTTCTTGGCCTTTCTGATGCCCCGGGCCAGGTTCTTTCTGGCTGCCCTCAGGCCCACCTGATCTCCCGCTTTGAAGGCAGCATTCCTGGCTTTCAGGAGTCTGTAAACCTCAGCTGTCAGCCATGGCTTCTGATTAGCCCGAACAGTGATGGTTTTGAGATTGGTTACATCATCAATGCACTTGGTGATGCACTTGGTGATGTTACTTGTACTACTGTTCCTACTTGGCGGTTTTTCACTTATTGCTGGGTTTCAGGGTACGTATCCCCCACAATAAACGAGGGTCCACTGTGCAGGTAATCAGTAGTTGTTTTTGTTTTGTTTTTAATACACACAAACAAAAAAAAGTTGCCCTTGCCACAATGGGGTGGGATAAAAATAAATAAATTATACATAATAGAGTTGAAGTCTTAGAAACTTTTTCTTATACAGTATAATCTAATTAGGCTTTTCTTTCCTCTACAATGTTAGGCAACAGAAGGTTGTTTTTCTTTATCAAAGAGCATCTGCATTGTTCAGGAGTGGAGCTCATGGGACTTATTAGTGGTGTTATCTTGTTGCAGGAAGGAGTGGAGGTGAGAGTGGCCAGAATCTTCAACACATTTGGTTCCCGGATGCACATGAATGATGGACGTGTTGTCAGTAATTTCATCCTTCAGGCTCTACAAGGAGAACCTCTCACTGTATGTTTTAAAGTTATCTTTTTGTGTGTGTGTGTGTGTGTGTGTGTGTGTGTGTGTATTTGAGATGCTCATCAAAATGTTTATTGGTTCAAATTACTGGTTTTGACTTGGTTCTTGAATTTAGTAGTAGAGCTTGTAAAGTTTTTATTCTCCTTATTTGTTTTCAACTACCGGTACTTTACCCTTCAAACAGGCTGTTGTTTTCTGAAAATACATATTTTAAGACAGCAGAAATAATTAATGTACTGTTTTATTAGGTATATGGGGCTGGTTCCCAAACTAGAGCTTTCCAGTATGTAAGGTAAGTAGTACACCTTTTGATATTTGAAAACACTATTAACTACCATATTTTAAAACCATATTTACTGTTAAAATAGTTACTAGAATTCATAAATTATTATGTTGAGTCAGTTGCCACCAGTTGGTACTTTCTGTTAATTACAAGTTGGATTCCAAAAAAGTTGGGTCACTAAACAAATTGTGAATAAAAACTGAATGCAATGATGTGGAGGTGCCAACATCTAATATTTTATTCAGAATAGAACACAAATCACAGATCAAAAGTTTAAACTGAGAGAATGTATCATTTTAAGGGAAAAATATGTTGTTTCAAAATTTCATGGTGTCAACAAATCCCAAAAAAGTTGGGACAAGTCCATTTTTACCACTGTGTGGCATCCCCCCTTCTTCTTACAACACTCAACAGACGTCTGGGGACAGAGGAGACCAGTTTCTCAAGTTTAGAAATAGGAATGCTCTCCCATTCATGTCTAATATAGGCCTCTAACTGGTCAATCGTCTTGGGCCTTCTTTGTCACACCTTCCTCTTTATGATGCGCCAAATGTTCTCTATAGCCCCTTTCATAAGACAGGTCGGTCCGGCTTTTATGCGTGTTCAAGCCTCCAACGAGCATTCAGAAAACACGCAAACGCGGTTTGGCGGATTAAATTGACGCGCCTTTGATCCCCCTCTGACCCGCCACGGTTCATAGTGTCAGCCCCGGATCTGAGCCGCGCAGACCCACTTCTGAATGCAAGACGCGCGATCCGCGCTCAGAATACAGATGCCATCAGTGTGCGACCGCAGTCAACAGGCAGATTTATATTAAAAATGACACGAAACCACTGTATAAACTAGTTTCGCTTTTGTTTCCCCTCTCTCTCTGAAGCAGCGCGCTGAGTGTGTGTGCGTGTGAGTTTGAATAGGTTCTATTTGGGGTCTTGAACACGTTTGTGTGTGTGTGTGTGTGTGTGTGTGTGTGTGTGCGCGCGCGTCCATTTATTTATTGCTGAGGAAATATTTAAAATAACACGACACGACTGTAAGCTAGTTTCGCTGTTTTTCCCCCTCTAGCAGCGGCGCAGCGCGCTGAGTGTGTGTGTGTGAGTTTGATTTGGTTCTATTTGGGGTCTTGAACACTTGTGTGTGTGTGTGTGTGTTTCACTTTTTTCCCCCTCTCTCTCTCTCGCAGCGACTCTGTGTGGGGTCTTCAAAACGTCAGGTGTGTATGTGTGCTGCGCGTGGGCTGGAGTCAGACATCAGCTGTACATTTATTATGAGGAAATATTTAAAAAGACACGACAACTTGTAAACGTCTGACGTCTGTCCCACAATAAATACGTCGCGGTCGAGTCCAGCTGTGCTCCACGCCTCTTTTGAAGCTGCGTTGCGGCTTCTTTTCTGAACACGTTTATTTGAGCTGGACCAACCCGCATTCAACTGTGGTCTTGTGAATGACCCGATGAAGCCGGACTGGTCTGTGCGGGAACTGCGCGGGTCTGACTTATGAAAGGGGCTTATAGGTGAAAGATCTGGACTGCAGGCTGGCCATTTCAGTACCCGGATCCTTCTCCTACGTAGCCATGATGTTGTGATTGCTGCAGAATGTGGTCTGGCATTATCTTGTTGAAAAATGCAGGGTCTTCCCTGAAAGAGATGACGTCTAGATGGAGCATATGTTGTTCTAGAACCTGAACATAGTTCTCTGCATTAATGGTGCCTTTCCAGACATGCAAGCTGCCCATGCCACAAGCGCTCATGCAACCCCATACCATCAGTGATGCAGGCTTCTGAACGGAGCGTTGATAACAACTTGGGCTATCCTTGTCCTCTCTGGTCCGGATGACATGGCGTCCCAGTGTTCCATAAAGAACTTCAAATCGTGACTCATCTGACCACAGAACAGTCTTCCATTTTGCCACACTCCATTTTAAATGACCCCTGGCCCAGTGCAAACGTCTGAGCTTGTGGAGCTTGCTTAGAAATGGCTTCCTCTTTGCACTGTAGAGTTTCAGCTGGCAACGGCGGATGGCACGGTGGATTGTGTTCACTGACAATGCTTTCTGGAAGTATTCCTGAGCCCATTCTGTTATTTCCTTGACAGTGGCATTCCTGTTTGAGGTGCAGTGACGTTTAAGGGCCCGGAGATCACGAGCATCCAGTAGAGTTTTACGGCCTTGACCCTTACGCACAGCGATTGTTCCAGATTCTCTGAATCTTTTGATGATGTTATGCACGGTTGATGATGATAACTTAAAAGTCTTTGCTATTTTACGCTGGGTAACACCATTCTGGTATTGCTGCACTATCTTTCTGCGCAACAATGGTGGAATTGGTGATCCTCTTACCATCTTGGCTTCTGAGAGACACTGACACTCTGAGAAGCTCTTTTTATACCCAATCATGTTGTCAATTGACCTAATTAGTGTTAATTGGTCTTCCAGCTGTTCGTTATATGCTCAATTTCCTTTTTCCAGCCACTTATTGCTACTTGTCCCAACTTTTTTGGGATTTGTTGACACTGTGAAATTTTGAATCAACATATTTTTCCTTTAAAATTTTACATTTACTCAGATTAAACTTTTTATCTGTCATCTATTTTCTATTATGAATAAAATATTGACATTTACCATCTCCACATCATTGCATTCAGTTTTTATTCACAATTTGTTTAGTGTCCCAACTTTTTTGGAATCCGGTTTGTAATTTGATAATCTCAAATTTTAAAGACTCACTGCAGTCAAGTACAGTTGTTGTACTTTCTATTATTATAATGTATTTATTAGTGTTTATAAACCAAATGAGTGTGTTGTATGGGAGGAAGGGGGGTTATATCCTTATAATGTCTTTGGGGCTTTTCCAGATTCAAACAGCTGTTATCAGGTTGTATTTTTTTGACGATATTGTGATCTATTTCAGTTTGACAGAGACATTAGAGAAATGAGACATTTGATGATCTCCATCTCATTAAACCATGCACCTGCTCCCTGATGTGGCATTAGTTTGTGTAAATAGTTATTGAGCACACTTTTCCCTATAAGTTCAATTGAACAGTTTTGGAAAAACATTCAATTTCTTCCACTGTTGACCCGTAGAAAACTCTGATCTAAGCCCAGCCTGAACAAACATTACTAAGTTTGTTTATTTAATTTAAAAAAAAAATTCAGCAGTTTAATGTTTTGTGTATGTTGTTGTTTAATAAATGCAGTTCTGTTGAATTGAACAAACCCTGTACTGTATTGTTAGGAGTGTGCATGTAGATATTACAATTTCTGTCACAGATTTTGTTTTAAAGTCCTGTTGTGTGTAGAATAAGAAAATGAGTGCTTTGCTCAAGCAGTTCTTGTCCTGCCACAAGTGGGAATTGAGTTTACAGTTTTAGCATTCAAACTACGCCACTTTGAAAAGGACATCCAACCTGATTTAAAATTGTAAATCTTGAGCACTGCCTTTTTTATTTTTAGTATATTGTTTACTCGTGCCTGTTCAAACAGTTGGCTGCCATTTCTTTTGTGCAGCTTTTTAGTCATTTGTAAAATTGATTATGCAGCAGTTATGACTGCTGAGGTGAAGTTCAGAGAGATAAATGAGGCATTTCAGAGTTTACGAGGAGCTGTTAGAGATCTTTTTTTATATATATAATTCGCACAAAGCCTTCACATTTTCTCTCAAGTCTCTGATTCTGTCGATCAAGTTTTTCAGAGTTCAGAGCGAAATCTGAACTGGTTACAGTGGTTTTATTTTCAATAGTCTCTTAAGAATAAATTAGTTTTGCTTGACTGAAGGAATCTGTTCTGCAGTCAAGCTTAGGTAAAAATCTGCGACTCCAAGGTCAGAGTACACAGTCCAGTTATTTAATTCTCAGTTCTGTTTCTAGTTTTAATTGTTCCCTGTGAGGGGTGAGAGGACGTAGTAGAAACTGTGTCGTACCTGAGACCTTTACATGAATACTGGTTATATTACTGTTTTTTTATTCTTGCTGTCAGTTTTATGGGAAACACTTATTTTTAGTTACTGATAACATTTAGGTGGAGCACCTTCAGGTCTCTGTCCATCCTTAGCTGAACAGGATATGCTTTGTTAATCATTTGTCCAACAGAAATATCACAAAAACAACGTTTCTGAGGAAAAGGCAAAAAAACAAAAAACAAAAAAACACTTCTTTCTGTTTTATAGAGCCTTAAAGGACTAAAAAAATCTGATCCCACACTCTGATGTTTTGGCAGGAAGTGCTTAATCAAAGCAGAACACTTTTTTTTCTTCTTAAAGGGAAAGTTCAGATCATTTTAAGTGGGGTTTTACTAAAAGGTTATGAACAAATAAGATGTGAGTTGTCATAAATGGTTATTTGAATGACCAAATTTTTGAAGAAATGGCTTAATTCGGATCAGACAGCCAGTTTGAGCAAGACCAAAGTGGATCGCTACCATCTTCAAACAACACAAATATAAAAATATTCTTGGTGATTCATGCAGTTTCTAATCCTTAAACTTTTACTTTGCTGTGAGTTTCACATGAAATGTTTACCATATTTAGATGGAAATCTGGTGGTGGTGGGGGGGGGGGTTGCTAGCACAAATAGTGGCAGCAGTAGCTAGCTGTAGCACTTCTTGTACATCCAGCAGCGCCAACCTACAGTATTTCCATTAAAGTAACTGTAATGTTAAATTAAATAAAGGTTTATTTAAAAGAAGTATTTGCATGAGCAAAGGTAACATTTTTGAGATTGGAGGAGTTTAAAGACGACTACAGATCACTTTGATCTTAACTTGAACTAACTCCTAACTTGTTAGTCGTGTCAGAATCAGTTTAATTCAGAGAGCTATCTCTGAATATCTTGCAGCTTATAAGTGAAAGTCGAGCTGTTCAAACTGTGCAGTGATGTCGATTATATTTGTTTTGATTCAAATTACCGGTACATTAAATATTTTCCTTGGTACTAGTTGGTAGAAAGTAAGCCAATCCCAGCTGGTGTATTAGTTAAAAGTTACATGCACATATGACCATCTTTGTATTAAATAATTATTTCTTTGAAAATGGAAGAAAGGTGCTATATTGATGCTGACTCCACTTTTTCCCCCAGTGACCTGGTAAACGGCCTTGTGTTGCTGATGAACAGTAACATCAGCAGTCCAGTCAATCTGGTGAGCTTGCCGCACTTTGTATTGTCGAACAAACTGATAGAAAACGAGCTCTGCACAGAGGCAAATTAAAAGTGAGGAATTGTATATGTTTCTTGTTTACACTGATGTAACAAAAGTAATTGTTGGCGTTGCAGGGGAACCCAGAAGAACACACCATACTGGAGTTTGCCCGCCTCATCAAAAGTCTTGTTGGTAAGGCAGCATGTTTATCGCTGCTCCAACTTTCAGAGCAGAGGCTTCAGTAATTCAAAGTACAAAACGTGCTCTGAATGTTCAGCAAAAGGTTAAAATACCCGAGTTCAGTTGGATCTGTTCCAATTTCATGGACAAATTCTTTTGTGATAAATCGCATTTATAGTCTTGGAAATGCTTTCAGAAACTTTTATTAGTTCCAGCAAACACAACACTACAGGAGAAGCAAACAGATGGAGCGAAGCGAATCATATCAACATGTTCTGCTCTTGTAGGGAGCCGAAGTCAGATCCAGTTTTTGTCAGAAGCCCAGGATGATCCCCAGAGGAGAAGACCTGACATCCGAAAAGCAAAGATGATGCTCGGCTGGGAACCAGTGGTATGTGACGCACGGCAATCAGCCGAAGGCACTTGTAATTCATAGTAAAAATGAAAAAGGCTTTAAAAACTCAAATAATTAATGATTTGAGGCATGTAGTTGGCAATACTAGACTGTTTTTTATTTATTTATGTTTTTACAGCTAAATTTGTATAAAATAAAACAAGAAAACCCAAAGTTTACGATAATACATTTTTATTTGCCTGAAGCAAAATGATTAAGTAAAAATGTTATTAAATTGAGCCGGAAAAGGGTAGCATGCCCTCTCCGGGTCGGGGATGAGGTCCTGCCCCAAGTGGAGGAGTTTAAGTATCTCGGGGTCTTGTTCACGAATGAGGGAAAACTGGAGCGTGAGATCGATAGGCGGATAGGTGCAGCATCCGCAGTGAAGCGGGCGCTGTACCGGTCTGTCGTGGTGAAGAGAGAGCTGAGTCGAAAGGCAAAGCTCTCAATTTACCGATCGATCTACGTTCCCACCCTCATCTATGGTCATGAGCTTTGGGTTGTGACCGAAAGAACGAGATCTCGGATACAAGCGGCTGAAATGAGTTTTCTCCGCAGGGTGTCTGGACTCTCCCTTAGAGATAGGGTGAGAAGCTCAGTCATCCGGGAGGGACTCGGAGTAGAGCCGCTGCTTCTCCACATCGAGAGGAGCCAGTTGAGGTGGCTCGGGCATCTGGTTAGGATGCCTCCTGGACGCCTCCCTGGGGAGGTGTTCCGGGCATGTCCCACCGGGAGGAGACCCAGAGGAAGACCCAGGACACGCTGGAGGGACTATGTTTCTCGGCTGGCCTGGGAACGCCTTGGGATTCCCCCAGAGGAGCTGCTCCATGTGGCTGGGGAGAGGGAAGTCTGGGCCTCCCTACTTACGCCAAAAATACACTACACGCGGCTCCGCTCCGCTCCGCAGGTCGCAGCTGTGCGAGTCCAATTTCCACTACCTGCGCTCAGCTCAGGTCCGACTGGATGCGCCGCTCCGAGACGCATGCGCGGGAATTGCGAGATCGCGCGATAAATCAAGTGATAAATAAGTAAGTCAGAACAAAACAATTCACTCGGTGGAAGAAGGAGAACAACTGTAGATACTGCTGCCTTGATATTCTCTCGTAAATGAGCTACAGGACATGGTTTGAGCAACAGGAAGTGATGTATTACATTTCAGAATAAAATACTTTATTTATTTCTTGTATTTCTTTTTATTTCTTGTATTGCGTTTGTAGGCGTAGTCATAAATGATAGTTTGACAGCATTTTTGTACAAATAAATCCGTATAGAGCTAGGATTAGTCCGCCCGTGGTGATTTTATTTTGTAAATACGGAAGTTGTGCTCGTTCCTTTTCCTGTTGGTGCGACGTAATCTTCAAAAGTTGACTCCGGCACAGCTCCGGCGTCCGGCAGAAATAGAAAAATTTCTAATTTTGACGGACTGCCGTCCGCTCGCCGCAGCTCGCCGCCGCCGTGTGGAGCCAGTGTAAATTCTGTCATTGATTATAATGGGTGCGTATTTGCTGCTGCGGTCAGACCGGAGTGGGGCGGAGCTGCAACGCGTGTAGTGTATTTTTGGCGTTAGGCTGCTACCCCCGCGACCCGACCCCGGATAAGCGGACGAAAATGGATGGATGGATGGATGGATGTAATTAAATCTCGTATATATATTTAGTAACTGTTGGTTTAGTTTCCTCATTCTAGTTGTAGCATTAAAGCATTAAAAACAAGGTTCTCAGAATACATTCAGTTGCAGCTGCTCTTTTTTATGAGTGAAACATCCAGTTGTTGCTCCAGCTGTGTAATGGCATTAATCTTTCTAAAATATCACTAACATTTCTCATCTGCAGACAAAAGAAACATTCAACTATTTTAAAGAAGTGTTCTGTGGAGTTATCAGTAATCATTATCTTACCTGTAGTGAGAGCATAATCAGGTTCAGGTTTGATGTATTTGTCATATGCAAAATCAACACAAGGGCAACAATGCAATGAAATGCTGAGGACGAGAAGAACTGTCTCAACTCACAAAAAAAAAAACACAAAAAAAACAGCAACAACCAGAAATACCAAAGCATACAACAAAAATACAAGAACAAGACACCAAAAGTGAAAAAAAAAAAATGCATCTAAAGCAGCATGGTCCTATTAGCAGAGTGATTCTGCTGGTAGTGAGGTTATCTTAGCAACATGGTACAGTTAGCAGCATGATACTGGTAGCGGCGTGGTCTTGATAGCAGCGTTAGCCGGTCCCTTCAGCAGCATGATGAAAATAACGACCGCAGCAGCTACTCTCCCAGACTGCCCTCCAGAACCAGGTCCGGCAGACAGAACATCCAAGGTTTCTCCGTGGAACCAAACGGATCCATAGTTTGGTCCATTCAGGCAGATGGAGGATCATGGAGACAGCCGCCATGACAGGCCGAAGCCTGAGCTTCAGCCCGGGGCTGGAAGAACTGAACCACAATGGCAAGGCAGTGACACAGAAAACTCATAAAGTGTGTTGCGGTCATACCCGTACCATGAGTGTGCAGTGTAGGCACAATAAAAAACAACTAAAGTAACAGGAACAAAAAAGATTGCGTTGAAGCGGAGCACCTAGCCTGGTTGTAACCAGACCCTGTCCTTCACTTCGCTTCAGACAAGGGTCTGGCATCTCTGCCATAGACAACGATTTCTCCTGGAGATTTTTGAATGGACCAATCAGAGAACAGGAGGCAGAGTTTTGTTAGTTTAGTCTGGTGAGGTCCAGGCTATTCAGATAAATTGCTCAGAAACCACTCGGTGGATATTTTTTCTGCCACCAGTGTGTAATTATATGTCTTTAATTTACTGACTGTTGGCCTAGATGAAACATTTGAGATAAAATTCGATTTTTTATCATTTATTTTCGTAGCGCACCCGAGGCTGTTTGGAAAATATCAAACCGAAACTATTTAATATCCAGCAGATTTGACCATTTCGTGAATTGATTTAGGAACTGTTAAGCTCAGGAACACTTCTGATATAACGTCAGCGGTGAAATATATTTTTTCTCAGCAGAGAAATAATAGTTTTTTACCTTGTTTTATTGAAAATTCCTTCGTGGCAGCAGCCATTTTGAATGACGACGTCAGTCGACGTCGTTCAAAACTCCGCCTTCTGCTCTCTGATTGGTCCGGTCAAAAATCGGCCGGAGAAATCCTTGCCTATGGGAGGAATCCCAGACTGTGCAGTGAAGGGAAATGAGAATTGAGCGGAGCTGTGCAGGAAGGCGAGGGCCAGGCTACGGAGCACCCATCAGTGCTGCCATACTGCGGCTCACGTGATGTCAGAGTGGAGTATCAGACAGAGGTCTCATTTGGACTGCAGATGCAAATTAGCTTTGGCTATAATCTGGTACAACAAATCAAATGGTGACATTTTTGTTCGAGTTGTACACTGTCCCTTTTTTAAATAAAGTTCATTCATCAGGGGAGAGTCCAGCTAATAAAAAGTCCTGGATGAAAACAACTCCAGTCTCACAACTGTCCGTGACTCAAATGTTCAATATAATGTTCAACATAATTGTACTTCCTCAAGTTAACAGTCAACAATGGTGTACCACAAGGCTCAGTCATAGGACCCACTCTCTTTACAATCTACATAGGTAATGTAGGTCAGAGCATCCCTGATGCATCCTTACATTTCTATGCTGATGATAGTTGTTTACTGTTGAGCTAAAACAGTTGCTAAGACCCAGCTTTTGCAATCCGCTTTTGATATCATCCAGTCAGATTTGTTTCGTCTCAAACTTGTCTTAAATGCCGACAAAACCAAAGGGATGCTTTTTTCAAATAGGAAGTCGGTCCCAACAGTTCTTCCTCTGATTTTATCCTCAAATGGTGTCCCAATTGAGTTTGTTGATTCCTATAAATATTTGGGTATCTTGGTTAACTCGCATCTCTCTTTTAAGCTGCACATGGAAAACTTGGTAAAGAAACTGAAAGTTAAACTGGGTTTCTTTTTCAGAAACAGATCATGTCGAACACTGAATGCCAGGAAACGCCTTGTAACTTTGATTTTCCTTCCCTCCATTGACTATGGTGACGTTATCTACATGAATGCTCCTACAAGCACCCTGCAGATGTTGGTTGCTGTCAATCATGGTGCACTAAGATTCATAACTGGCTGTGATTATCGTACCCACCACTGCACCCTGTATTCACTGGTTAATTGGACATCATTAACCTCACGCAGACTCTTCCACTGGTACATTTTCATCTTTAAATCACTTCTTGGTCTGCTGCCCTCATACATCTCCTCCTACATGTCTTTGCGTGAGTGCAGCTACAGTGTGCGCTCTCAGGACATGATTACCTGCAGTGTTCCGTCAGTGAGGACTGAACTTGGCAGAAGGGCCTTCTACTCCGCTCCTGCTTCATGGAATATCTTACAAAAAGATCTGAAGCTCTCGACCTTGACCTCTCTGAAGCCCCTTTCATAAGACGGTTCAGTCCGGGTTTGATGCGTGTTCAGTCCTCCAACGAGCATTCAGAAGAAGAAAAAACGCGCCTTGGCGAGTTAAGTTGACTCGCCTCTGATCCGTCCCTGACCCGTGAGCAGAGGTAGTGTTAAACCCGCATCTGTCGACTTGTGAAAGGTCTCGGGGCTGCGTGGCTTCAAACTTATTTGAATAATGACGTACTCTCCCACGCACTATCCCGGCGCACACTGTCGCGCTGTATTTAAATGTGTAAACAACAACATGACATCTGTATTTTGCTCGCGCATCACTCGCTATTCTTCGCCGAATCTTTTTCTTTTTTTATTGATCATCACGGAAATGTCTAATTGGGATGATGCAGAGACCTGTGTGCTCCTGTCTCTGCGCGCACAGGATGAAATTATTAAGGGACTTACCGGTACAGTGAAGGATGGCCCTTCTGGAGCGGATTGCTGTACTGATGCGAGAGCAAAAAACAAACAAACAAAAAAGCATTCGGAGAAACACTACGATGTTCGCTAGCGT
>JBBPBX010086413.1:0-14903 GCA_038048925.1 Garcialebias charrua | reverse complement strand
ACACGTGCAGAGTTATGGCGTCGTGTGTTGAGTGCATGTAGGTGAGCGGAGATTATTTTTGGAGAGCGATTTAAATAAAATTTTGCAGCGGTAGGTGGACAGAGTGTCAGAGTGTATTGACTTCATTCAGGTAAGAATTAAAAAAAATTTTTTGTTGCTTTTGATGACATCATCTCAAGGAAATGTTAACCTAATCCAGTAGTAACGTGACTTTAACCGCAGCGTCACAAACTGTGAAGACTGTAGAAAACTTTATCAACATTTAGATAAATTAGGAAGTATCTGTGCATGAGTTTTGAGTGCGTGAAGAAAGACGCAGCTCAAACTAGCTGCGGCTAGCGTTAGCATGTAACGTAACTTCACTTCAGAAGCGTGACAACCTTTCAACGCTGTTGAAAACTTTTATAGACATTTATATAAATCAGCGATACTATATATTAGAGGTGTCGTTTCTTTGCCCGAGCCCGACCCTACCCGAGCCCTACCCGACTTCGGGTAGGGTAGGGCCATATTTTTGCGTTTGATTGGCGGGCCGCGGGTCGGGCTCGGGCTTTGATGTGGTTTTTTTTAATCATACAGCACAAACAAAACTAAATAAAAATGCACACAATATAAAATTGTTTTAATCTGCTTGTAAAGAATATAAGGCAGTAAGTTTATTGATGAGGAAATAATTAATAGAGTGAATTTAGATGGTGAAAACCGCAGCGCACTGAGCGCAGCCACTTAATTGCGCAAACTCAGCCAGAGAGCAGGCGCGCAGCGCGCGCCTGGACAGCGTCTCCCCCGACATGCTGGACTTTTTAGTGACATTTCTCGAACCATTTTACCGTGCACAGAGAGAACTGGAGGGTGACAAATATCCCACCAACCTGGTTTGTCTCTGGAATGAGAAACTGAAGCAACACTCACTGCCAGTCCTCACACACACAGACTCTCCGCAGCAGGTGTTTCTGCGCGACATGCAGAAGTGCTGGAGCGCAAAATTATTATCCACGACTTGCACAGAGTTGCATTATTTCTGTGGCCTAACTTTAACAAGCTCAAAATTATGTCACCAGCTGACGTGCGTCAGGTGCACGCTCACGTCCGCACACTGCTCTCATCTGCGGCGGAACAAGTTGCCGCATTCCTGACATTCCTGAAGCTTCAAAAGTCACTGCGAGCAGCGCGCTCACACCTCCTCCATCAAAACACAGAAGAACAACATCAAGTTCTTTTGCTGAGTGGGAGAACGCAGTAAAAGCTTAATAAATAAACGTAGTGTTTTTTTTTTTTGTGTTTTTTTTTTTAATCGGGTAGGGTCGGGTCGGGCGGTGATTTCTAGGAAATCAGCGGGCTCCCTCGGGCTTGGGTAATTAAACTAAGGGCTCGGGTAGGGTAGGGCCGAGGATTTCCGGCCCGATGACAGCTCTACTATATATGCATCACTTGTGGATGTTTTTAGTGGTTATTTAGAGTCTTAACGCGACGAAGACAAAATTAAACGCACGTCGCGTTAGCGTCACTACCGTGAACGTGTCACGTCACAATAACAGCGTGACTAACGCTGTAATTTAACATGCGTTAATAGGGTAGAGGGGTTTTAATGTTTCCAACGTCATTTTTCTGCTAATTCTGCTCTTTTTTTTTTTTTTTTTACCTCTGAGCAGTGAGCAGACGGACGAACTGCGTCGTTACGTCATCACGTCATCACGTTGCAGCCTCGTTACGTCATCACGTTGACTGCAGTTTTATGTAGGTATAAGAATACTGTTGTTGGAATACTGAATACTGAATAATACAGAATACTGTATAAGTGTATTGTATAAACTTGAGAATTGTTTTTTAACTTTTTCATATTTTTACATGTACAGGTTTTCAGCTAGTCCAAGAGGTCATTTGGTATTTGGTGAGTCAAACATCCCGCCTTCCTGAAAACAGACAGATGGATTCTTTACTGACTGAGGTCCACGCTTTATCCATCCATCCATGCATTCATCCATCCATCAAACATCCATCCATCAAACATCCATCCATCCATCATCCATCAAACATCCTACCTTCCTAAACCCAGACATATGGATTCTTTACTGACTGAGGTCCAAGCTTTATCCATCCATCCATCTATCAAACATCCATCCATCCATCAAACATCCATCCATCCATCCATCAAACATCCATCCATCCATCAAACATATATCCATCCATCAAACATCCATCCATCCATCAAACATCCTGCCTTACTGAACCCAGACAGATGGATTATTTACTGACTGAGGTCCACGCTTTATCCATCCATACATCCATCCATCCATCAAACATCCACACATCCATCCATCCATCCATCCATCAAACATCATCCATCCATCATCAAACATCCTGCCTTCCTGAACCCAGACATATGGATTCTTTACTGACTGAGGTCCACGCTTTATCCATCCATCCATGCATTCATCCATCCATCAAACATCCATCCATCAAACATCCATCCATCCATCATCCATCAAACATCCTACCTTCCTAAACCCAGACATATGGATTCTTTACTGACTGAGGTCCAAGCTTTATCCATCCATCCATCTATCAAACATCCATCCATCCATCAAACATCCATCCATCCATCCATCAAACATCCATCCATCCATCAAACATATATCCATCCATCAAACATCCATCCATCCATCAAACATCCTGCCTTACTGAACCCAGACAGATGGATTATTTACTGACTGAGGTCCACGCTTTATCCATCCATACATCCATCCATCCATCAAACATCCACACATCCATCCATCCATCCATCCATCAAACATCATCCATCCATCATCAAACATCCTGCCTTCCTGAACCCAGACATATGGATTCTTTACTGACTGAGGTCCACACTTTATCCATCCATCCATCAAACATCCATCCATCCATCCATCCATCCATCAAACATCCATCCATCATTCATCCATCAAACATCCATCCATCTATCTATCCATCCATCTATCAAACATCCGGCCTTCTTGAAACCAGACAGATGGATTCTTTACTGACTGAGGTCCACGCTTTATCCATCCATACATACATCCATCTATCAAACATCCATCCATCCATCCATCAAACATCCATCCATCCATCCATCAAACATCCATCCATCATCCATCCATCAAACATCCTGGCTTCCTGAACCTAGACAGATGGATTCTTTACTGACTGAGGTCCACGCTTTATCCATCCATCCATCCATCAAACATCCATCCATCCATCCATCCATCAAACATCCATCTATCCATCCATCAAACATCCTGCCTTACTGAACCCAGACAGATGGATTCTTTACTGACTGATGTCCACGCTTTATCCATCCATCCATCAAACATCCACACATCATCCATCAAACATCCATCCAAACATCCACACATCATCCATCAAACATCCATCCATCAAACATCCATCCATCATCCATCCATCAAACATCCATCCATCTATCCATCCATCTATCAAACATCCTGTCTTCCTGAACCCAGACAGATGGATTCTTTACTGACTGAGGTTCATGCTTTATCCATCCATACATACATCCATCCATCCATCTATCAAACATCCATCCATCCATCAAACATCCAGCCTTGCTGAACCCAGACGGATAGATTCTTTACTGACTGAGGTCCACGCTTTATCCATCCATCCATCCATCCATCCATCCATCCATCCATCCATGCATCCATCTATCAAACATCATCCATCCATCCATCAAACATCCTGCCTTCTTGAAAACAGACATATGGATTCTTTACTGACTGAGGTCCACGCTTTATCCATCCATCCATGCATCCATCCATCCATAAAACATCCATACATCCATCCATCCATCAAACATCCTGCCTTCCTGAACCAGACAGATGGATTCTTTACTGACTGAGGTCCACGCTTTATCCATACATCCACCCATCCATCCATCAAACATCCATCTATCCATCATCAAACATCCATCCATCAAACATCCTGCCTTGCTGAACCCAGACAGATGGATTCTTTACTGACTGAGGTCCACGCTTTATCCAACCATCCATGCATCCATCCATCTATCAAACATCTATCCATCAAACATCCATCATCCATCAAACATCCTGCCTTCCTTAACCCAGACATATGGATTCTTTACTGACTGAGGTCCACGCTTTATCCATCCATCTATCAAACATCCATCCATCCATCAAACGTCCATCCATCAAACATCCATACATCTATCCATCAAACATCCTACCTTCCTGAACCCAGACAGATGGATTTACTGACTGAGGTCCACACTTTATCCATCCATCCATCCATCCATCAAACATCCATCCATCCATACATCCATGCATCAAACATCCATCCATCCATCTATCCATCAAACATCTCAAACATCCATCAAACATCCATCCATCCATCCATCAAACATCTATCCATCCATCAAACATCCATCCATCCATCAAACATCCTGCCTTGCTGAACCCAGACAGATGGATTCTTTACTGACTGAGGTCCATGCTTTATCCATCCATTCATCCATCCATCCATCCATCAAACATCCACACATCCATCCATCCATCCATGCATCCATCCATCAAACATCATCCATCCATCATCAAACATCCTGCCTTCCTGAACCCAGACATATGGATTCTTTATTGACTGAGGTCCACACTTTATCCATCCATCCATCAAACATCCATCCATCCATCCATCAAACATCCATCCATCATTCATCTATCAAACATCCATCCATCTATCTATCCATCCATGCATCCATCCATCAAACATCATCCATCCATCATCAAACATCCTGCCTTCCTGAACCCAGACATATGGATTCTTTATTGACTGAGGTCCACACTTTATCCATCCATCCATCAAACATCCATCCATCCATCCATCAAACATCCATCCATCATTCATCTATCAAACATCCATCCATCTATCTATCCATCCATCTATCAAACATCCGGCCTTCTTGAAACCAGACAGATGGATTCTTTACTGACTGAGGTCCACGCTTTATCCATCCATACATCCATCCATCCATCAAACATCCAGCCTTGCTGAACGCAGACAGATGGAGTCTTTACTGACTGATGTCCACCTTTTATCCATCCATGCATGCATCCATCCATCCATCCATCAAACATCCATCCATCCATCCATGTATCCATCCATCAAATATCATCCATCTATCCATCAAACATCTTGCTTTCTTAAAAACATGATAAACTGAAATTGTGTGTGTGTTTGTGTGTGTGACTGTTTTGTGGTTTCTAAGGACAGTGTTTTGTCAGGACAGTAATGAACTGTAATCTGCTTGTCTGTTTATAGCATATGACAATGTCCATAAAAACCACAAAACAGTCACACACACAAACGCACACAATTTCAGTTGAACATGTTATATTTACATGTATATGTCTATCTGTACAGTATATGTATATGCATATACAGTATACATGTATATGCATATATGTATATACACTGTATATGAATATGCATATATGATATGCTTATATACATGTATATATGTATATTTGTGTGTATGTATATGACATAGATATCAATTTTATAAATAATGCAGGGATTGTTATGTATGACTTCAATATTATTAGTCACAGTTTTTAAATTTATAGTTTTCTTTCATTCAGCTAATTTTAATTTCATCTTAGTCCACCCATCATGAGAGGAGTTTTGTAAATACTATGTCCATCCATCTTTCCTTTATGTGAGATGGATACTTTGGCCAAAAACAATCATGTAATGTTTATTGGTTTACATGTGACAGCAGCTATCATCAAAATGTAGAATTTCCTCTAAATATAAGTATAAATGATCTGTTCCAGATGACGTGAACACGTCCAGAGTCAGGAGATCGCAGGTAGCCAGAAGAGCGATCAACTTCCATTAAACACGAATACCAAGGTACATTTTAGTTCTTGTGTTCCTAAACAGAATTACTTGCTACGTGTGGTTTCATCAACCTTAATGTTCAATTAGGTGTGTATAGGAGTGTACTATGGTTTTTATGGACAGTTGTTTGTTTGGACAGTCAGACGCTATAAACAATCAGACAATCAATCAGATAACAGCTCATTACTGTCCTGACAAAACACTGTCCTTAAAAACCACAAAACAGTCACACACACAAACACACACAACTTCAGTTGAACATGTTATATTTACATGTATATGTCTATCTGTACATTATATGTATATGCATATATATACATGTATATGTTTATGCATATATACATCTATATGTTTATGCATATGTACATATATGCATATTCTTGTATATATACATATATGCATTTACATGTTTAAATGCATTTGCATATACAGTACATGTATATATGCACTTACATATACATGTATATATGCACTTACACATACATGTAAATAGGCACTTACATATACGTGTAATAGGCATGTAAATATAACATGTTCAACTCAAATTGTGTGTGTTTGTGTGTGTGACTGTTTTGTGGTTTCTAAGGACAGTGTTTTGTCAGGACAGTAATGAGCTGTTATCTGATTGTCTGATTACTGTATAGCGTATTGCTGTCCTGACAAAACACTGTCCTTAAAAACCACAAAACAGTCACACACACAAACACACACAACTTCAGTTGAACATGTTATATTTACATGTATATGTCTATCTGTACATTATATGTATATGCATATATATACATGTATATGTTTATGCATATATACATCTATATGTTTATGCATATGTACATATATGCATATTCTTGTATATATACATATATGCATTTACATGTTTAAATGCATTTGCATATACAGTACATGTATATATGCACTTACATATACATGTATATATGCACTTACACATACATGTAAATAGGCACTTACATATACGTGTAATAGGCATGTAAATATAACATGTTCAACTCAAATTGTGTGTGTTTGTGTGTGTGACTGTTTTGTGGTTTCTAAGGACAGTGTTTTGTCAGGACAGTAATGAGCTGTTATCTGATTGTCTGATTACTGTATAGCGTATTGCTGTCCTGACAAAACACTGTCCTTAAAAACCACAAAACAGTCACACACACAAACACACACAACTTCAGTTGAACATGTTATATTTACATGTATATGTCTATCTGTACATTATATGTATATGCATATATATACATGTATATGTTTATGCATATATACATCTATATGTTTATGCATATGTACATATATGCATATTCTTGTATATATACATATATGCATTTACATGTTTAAATGCATTTGCATATACAGTACATGTATATATGCACTTACATATACATGTATATATGCACTTATATATACATGTAATAGGCATGTAAATATAACATGTTCAACTCAAATTGTGTGTGTTTGTGTGTGTGACTGTTTTGTGGTTTCTAAGGACAGTGTTTTGTCAGGACAGTAATGAGCTGTTATCTGATTGTCTGATTACTGTATAGCGTATTGCTGTCCTGACAAAACACTGTCCTTAAAAACCACAAAACGGTCACACACACAAACACACACAACTTCAGTTGAACATGTTATATTTACATGTATATGTCTATCTGAACATTATATGTATATGCATATATATACATGTATATGTTTATGCATATATACATCTATATGTTTATGCATATGTACATATATGCATATTCTTGTATATATACATATATGCATTTACATGTTTAAATGCATTTGCATATACAGTACATGTATATATGCACTTACATATACATGTATATATGCACTTACATATACATGTATATATGCACTTATATATACATGTAATAGGCATGTAAATATAACATGTTCAACTCAAATTGTGTGTGTTTGTGTGTGTGACTGTTTTGTGGTTTCTAAGGACAGTGTTTTGTCAGGACAGTAATGAGCTGTTATCTGATTGTCTGATTATAGCGTATTGCTGTCCTAACAAACCACTGTCCATTAAAACCACAAAACAGTCACACACACAAACACACACAATTTTAGTAGAACATGTTATATTTACATGTATATGTCTATCTGTACAGTATATGCATATATATACATGTATATGCATATATGTATATACACTGTACAGTACATGAATATGCATTTATGATATGCTTATATACATGTATATATGTATATTTGTGTGTATGTATATGACATAGATATCAATTATATAAATAATGCAGGGATTGTTAAGTATGACTTCAATATTATTAGTCACAGTTTTTAAATTTATAGTTTTCTTTCATTCAGCTAATTTTAATTTCATCTTAGTCCACCTATCATGAGAGGAGTTTTGTAAATACTCTGTCCATTTATCTTTCCTTTATGTGAGATGGATACTTGGGCCAAAAACAAACAATCATGTAATGTTTATTGGTTTACATGTGACAGCAGCTATCATCAAAATGTAGAATTTCCTCTAAATATAAGTATAAATGATCTCTTACAGATGTCATGTGAACACGTCCAGAGTCAGGAGATCGCAGGTAGCCAGAAGCACGATCAACTTCCTTTAAACACGAATACCAAGGTACATTTTAGTTCTTGTGTTCCTAAACAGAATTACTTGCTACGTGTGGTTTCATCAACCTTAATGTTCAATTAGGTGTGTATAGGAGTGTACTATGGTTTTTATGGACAGTTGTTTGTTTGGACAGTCAGACGCTATAAACAATCAGACAATCAATCAGATAACAGCTCATTACTGTCCTGACAAAACACTGTCCTTAAAAACCACAAAACAGTCACACATACAAACACACACAACTTCAGTTGAACATGTTATATTTACATGTATATGTCTATCTGTACATTATATGTATATGCATATATATACATGTATATGTTTATGCATATATACATCTATATGTTTATGCATATGTACATATATGCATATTCTTGTATATATACATATATGCATTTACATGTTTAAATGCATTTGCATATACAGTACATGTATATATGCACTTACATATACATGTATATATGCACTTACACATACATGTAAATAGGCACTTACATATACGTGTAATAGGCATGTAAATATAACATGTTCAACTCAAATTGTGTGTGTTTGTGTGTGTGACTGTTTTGTGGTTTCTAAGGACAGTGTTTTGTCAGGACAGTAATGAGCTGTTATCTGATTGTCTGATTACTGTATAGCGTATTGCTGTCCTGACAAAACACTGTCCTTAAAAACCACAAAACAGTCACACACACAAACACACACAACTTCAGTTGAACATGTTATATTTACATGTATATGTCTATCTGTACATTATATGTATATGCATATATATACATGTATATGTTTATGCATATATACATCTATATGTTTATGCATATGTACATATATGCATATTCTTGTATATATACATATATGCATTTACATGTTTAAATGCATTTGCATATACAGTACATGTATATATGCACTTACATATACATGTATATATGCACTTACACATACATGTAAATAGGCACTTACATATACGTGTAATAGGCATGTAAATATAACATGTTCAACTCAAATTGTGTGTGTTTGTGTGTGTGACTGTTTTGTGGTTTCTAAGGACAGTGTTTTGTCAGGACAGTAATGAGCTGTTATCTGATTGTCTGATTACTGTATAGCGTATTGCTGTCCTGACAAAACACTGTCCTTAAAAACCACAAAACAGTCACACACACAAACACACACAACTTCAGTTGAACATGTTATATTTACATGTATATGTCTATCTGTACATTATATGTATATGCATATATATACATGTATATGTTTATGCATATATACATCTATATGTTTATGCATATGTACATATATGCATATTCTTGTATATATACATATATGCATTTACATGTTTAAATGCATTTGCATATACAGTACATGTATATATGCACTTACATATACATGTATATATGCACTTACACATACATGTAAATAGGCACTTACATATACGTGTAATAGGCATGTAAATATAACATGTTCAACTCAAATTGTGTGTGTTTGTGTGTGTGACTGTTTTGTGGTTTCTAAGGACAGTGTTTTGTCAGGACAGTAATGAGCTGTTATCTGATTGTCTGATTACTGTATAGCGCAGACCTGGGCATTGTAAGGCCCCAGGGCCACATGCGGCCCTTTGGTTGACTCTGACCGGCCCCCATAAGGGGAGTTACAACAAAAACATAGTTTCTAATTTTACCTCATTTGTGGACTGCATTGCTTTAATTTTGATGTCTTTTTAAAATTCACGTACAAAATGATGCAATATGTAAATCAAGACATGCGCAATGTGCATGATCGAATTGTTGTCAAGTCACAAGACAACGTTAGCCCTCAAAAATGTCCACTCATGCTTTATATTTTGTTGATTAATCATAACTAATACTTTTACCAGTTTGTCTAAACAATGATATTTACTGCTTTTAATAAAGAAATACTATTAATATGCAGTATTGAATTATGTCATTTCGCACGGCCCCCCACAATATTTTCTATTTCTCATGTGGCCCCATGGAAAAAATAATTGCCCACCCCTGGTATAGCGTATTGCTGTCCTGACAAAACACTGTCCTTAAAAACCACAAAACAGTCACACACACAAACACACACAACTTCAGTTGAACATGTTATATTTACATGTATATGTCTATCTGTACATTATATGTATATGCATATATATACATGTATATGTTTATGCATATATACATCTATATGTTTATGCATATGTACATATATGCATATTCTTGTATATATACATATATGCATTTACATGTTTAAATGCATTTGCATATACAGTACATGTATATATGCACTTACATATACATGTATATATGCACTTACACATACATGTAAATAGGCACTTACATATACGTGTAATAGGCATGTAAATATAACATGTTCAACTCAAATTGTGTGTGTTTGTGTGTGTGACTGTTTTGTGGTTTCTAAGGACAGTGTTTTGTCAGGACAGTAATGAGCTGTTATCTGATTGTCTGATTACTGTATAGCGTATTGCTGTCCTGACAAAACACTGTCCTTAAAAACCACAAAACGGTCACACACACAAACACACACAACTTCAGTTGAACATGTTATATTTACATGTATATGTCTATCTGAACATTATATGTATATGCATATATATACATGTGTATGTTTATGCATATATACATCTATATGTTTATGCATATGTACATATATGCATATTCTTGTATATATACATATATGCATTTACATGTTTAAATGCATTTGCATATACAGTACATGTATATATGCACTTACATATTCATGTATATATGCACTTACATATACATGTATATAGGCACTTACATATACATGTAAATAGGCACTTACATATACGTGTAATAGGCATGTAAATATAACATGTTCAACTAAAATTGTGTGTGTTTTTGTGTGTGACTGTTTTGTGGTTTCTAAGGACAGTGTTTTGTCAGGACAGTAATGAGCTATTATCTGATTGTCTGATTATAGCGTATTGCTGTCCTAACAAACCACTGTCCATTAAAACCACAAAACAGTCACACACACAAACACACACAATTTTAGTAGAACATGTTATATTTACATGTATATGTCTATCTGTACAGTATATGCATATATATACATGTATATGCATATATGTATATACACTGTACAGTACATGACTATGCATTTATGATATGCTTATATACATGTATATATGTATATTTGTGTGTATGTATATGACATAGATATCAATTATATAAATAATGCAGGGATTGTTAAATATGACTTCAATATTATTTGTCACAGTTTTTAAATTTATAGTTTTCTTTCATTCAGCTAATTTTAATTTCATCTTAGTCCACCTATCATGAGAGGAGTTTTGTAAATACTCTGTCCATCCATCTTTCCTTTATGTGAGATGGATACTTTGGCCAAAAACAATCATGTAATGTTTATTGGTTTACATGTGACAGCAGCTATCATCAAAATGTAGAATTTCCTCTAAATATAAGTATAACTGATCTGTTACAGATGTCATGTGAGCACGTCCAGAGTCAGGAGATCGCAGGTAGCCAGAAGCACGATCAACTTCCTTTAAACACGAATACCAAGGTACATTTTAGTTCTTGTGTTCCTAAACAGAATTACTTGCTACGTGTGGTTTCATCAACCTTAATGTTCAATTAGGTGTGTATAGGAGTGTACTATGGTTTTTATGGACAGTTGTTTGTTTGGACAGTCAGACGCTATAAACAATCAGACAATCAATCAGATAACAGCTCATTACTGTCCTGACAAAACACTGTCCTTAAAAACCACAAAACAGTCACACACACAAACACACACAACTTCAGTTGAACATGTTATATTTACATGTATATGTCTATCTGTACATTATATGTATATGCATATATATACATGTATATGTTTATGCATATATACATCTATATGTTTATGCATATGTACATATATGCATATTCTTGTATATATACATATATGCATTTACATGTTTAAATGCATTTGCATATACAGTACATGTATATATGCACTTACATATACATGTATATATGCACTTACACATACATGTAAATAGGCACTTACATATACGTGTAATAGGCATGTAAATATAACATGTTCAACTCAAATTGTGTGTGTTTGTGTGTGTGACTGTTTTGTGGTTTCTAAGGACAGTGTTTTGTCAGGACAGTAATGAGCTGTTATCTGATTGTCTGATTACTGTATAGCGTATTGCTGTCCTGACAAAACACTGTCCTTAAAAACCACAAAACAGTCACACACACAAACACACACAACTTCAGTTGAACATGTTATATTTACATGTATATGTCTATCTGTACATTATATGTATATGCATATATATACATGTATATGTTTATGCATATATACATCTATATGTTTATGCATATGTACATATATGCATATTTTTGTATATATACATATATGCATTTACATGTTTAAATGCATTTGCATATACAGTACATGTATATATGCACTTACATATACATGTATATATGCACTTACACATACATGTAAATAGGCACTTACATATACGTGTAATAGGCATGTAAATATAACATGTTCAACTCAAATTGTGTGTGTTTGTGTGTGTGACTGTTTTGTGGTTTCTAAGGACAGTGTTTTGTCAGGACAGTAATGAGCTGTTATCTGATTGTCTGATTACTGTATAGCGTATTGCTGTCCTGACAAAACACTGTCCTTAAAAACCACAAAACAGTCACACACACAAACACACACAACTTCAGTTGAACATGTTATATTTACATGTATATGTCTATCTGTACATTATATGTATATGCATATATATACATGTATATGTTTATGCATATATACATCTATATGTTTATGCATATGTACATATATGCATATTCTTGTATATATACATATATGCATTTACATGTTTAAATGCATTTGCATATACAGTACATGTATATATGCACTTACATATACATGTATATATGCACTTACATATACATGTATATATGCACTTATATATACATGTAATAGGCATGTAAATATAACATGTTCAACTCAAATTGTGTGTGTTTGTGTGTGTGACTGTTTTGTGGTTTCTAAGGACAGTGTTTTGTCAGGACAGTAATGAGCTGTTATCTGATTGTCTGATTACTGTATAGCGTATTGCTGTCCTGACAAAACACTGTCCTTAAAAACCACAAAACGGTCACACACACAAACACACACAACTTCAGTTGAACATGTTATATTTACATGTATATGTCTATCTGAACATTATATGTATATGCATATATATACATGTATATGTTTATGCATATATACATCTATATGTTTATGCATATGTACATATATGCATATTCTTGTATATATACATATATGCATTTACATGTTTAAATGCATTTGCATATACAGTACATGTATATATGCACTTACATATACATGTATATATGCACTTACATATACATGTATATATGCACTTATATATACATGTAATAGGCATGTAAATATAACATGTTCAACTCAAATTGTGTGTGTTTGTGTGTGTGACTGTTTTGTGGTTTCTAAGGACAGTGTTTTGTCAGGACAGTAATGAGCTGTTATCTGATTGTCTGATTATAGCGTATTGCTGTCCTAACAAACCACTGTCCATTAAAACCACAAAACAGTCACACACACAAACACACACAATTTTAGTAGAACATGTTATATTTACATGTATATGTCTATCTGTACAGTATATGCATATATATACATGTATATGCATATATGTATATACACTGTACAGTACATGAATATGCATTTATGATATGCTTATATACATGTATATATGTATATTTGTGTGTATGTATATGACATAGATATCAATTATATAAATAATGCAGGGATTGTTAAGTATGACTTCAATATTATTAGTCACAGTTTTTAAATTTATAGTTTTCTTTCATTCAGCTAATTTTAATTTCATCTTAGTCCACCTATCATGAGAGGAGTTTTGTAAATACTCTGTCCATTTATCTTTCCTTTATGTGAGATGGATACTTGGGCCAAAAACAAACAATCATGTAATGTTTATTGGTTTACATGTGACAGCAGCTATCATCAAAATGTAGAATTTCCTCTAAATATAAGTATAAATGATCTCTTACAGATGTCATGTGAACACGTCCAGAGTCAGGAGATCGCAGGTAGCCAGAAGCACGATCAACTTCCTTTAAACACGAATACCAAGGTACATTTTAGTTCTTGTGTTCCTAAACAGAATTACTTGCTACGTGTGGTTTCATCAACCTTAATGTTCAATTAGGTGTGTATAGGAGTGTACTATGGTTTTTATGGACAGTTGTTTGTTTGGACAGTCAGACGCTATAAACAATCAGACAATCAATCAGATAACAGCTCATTACTG
>JBBPBX010086412.1:0-14904 GCA_038048925.1 Garcialebias charrua | reverse complement strand
GATTTTTACAGCATTGATCCACCCCTTAATTGGTAATTGTAGCTGATCTAATCCATGATAGCTTACATACCAGGTGCATATAGGTAAGGCTTAATGTAGAATCCCAATCATAAGCCCACCTAAAACCACATAATTGCATGACACATTGAACCAGGGTGGCACCGACTGGAAGCCATCCAGCCTGCAACCTTCGATGTGGGGACCTGCTGATCCAACGTTGGTCTTCAACCTTCATCCAAGGGCCGCCTCCTCTGCTTCAATCGAGGGATCCCCTCTACATGCTGATTAAAATCCATTCTTGCTGATGAAATCACTAACCCCCATCGTTGTGGAAGTACCGTTGTGGATTATAAGACTTTGTTTCCAAGGGATCACAGACTCAGTTTTCCATGGGTTAACAGACTATGTTTTCCAAAGGATTGAAAGCTTACCGCAATGGGATTACCTACGAACAGTATGGAATTTCCAAAAACATTATGGGAGTATAATTTTTACTTTTTTTTTACTTTTTTTTTTCCACTTGCTGGATTACATAGAGGTCAGAGACATTCGGTGGTATCCTTTCGTGTTGGAACTCATCTCCAAGGACAGGCGATGATTTCCAAAAAGGGGGACTGTAGAGATATAGGACCCTCATGTCCGTATTGGAGTTAAACCTCTCCACATCTCTCTGAAACTCTCAGTGTTACAACTATTTTGAATTAATGGACACCAATTAATCAGATTGAACTTTCTTTTTAATGTGTGTTAATTCAGAATTGATCAACAGTATATTTTGTCATTTTAATGATGATCTGTTACTTTCATGAGTTTTGACCTTCTGCTGGTTTTATTTCTGCAAGAACAAGCAGGTTCTGAATCTGGGACATGAGCCATGGTAAACTTTTAACTTGCAACTTCCTTCTCTGTTTTGTCTGTGAAAGTTAGCCATAATATTCTCTGTGCTCACAAGCAGGCCATCTGGCCGATTCTGTAAACAGTTTTCCTGTTGTCCGTCAGAGACAGTTCTGCCTATCAGATGAAATATCCATCTCTTATTTTGTTAAACCAGCCAATAGTTATTGAGGAGGTGGGGGAGACCCCGCCTCCCATATAAAGGGACACTTCCTGCATTTTGACTAGTGGTCGAGGAGAAAAGTTTCTATTAACTGGTTTCCTCCTCTGGAAAAGCTGGAAACGTCCCGGTCATTGTGTCAACTAGACCCACGTTTCAGCTGGAATCACAGTAAAGCCTTACTGTGATTCTTTCACTCATTTCTGAAAGAATTTGTTTTCTGAAGTTTATTTTGAAAATCAGTCAGTGCGCTTGGCTCCGTTCCTGCCAGGAGAAGCGTCTTCTTGCTTGTCTGACTCAGCTCACACACAAGGAGGTCATCTGGACGTGAACTGGACAACACAGTCCGTTAGTGTCCACAAACTTCAACTCGTATCTCCAAAGACGTACCGTCAACAGGTAACGAGGCGTTGATGTGTTCTGAACGTGTGAGAAGCCCAGCTGAGACCTGTATGGGAAGGCTGCCACCCTGGTTGGTTCAAATAATTAACTTCAGTTAACTTAGCTTTCACTTATCTTCTTCCTCCTATTTCTTATTTTTCACAAGCTATTAATCTGTTAAGTAATGTGCCAACAGAAAAGTTCTTAACTGTCTGTTTGATTTTAATTTGAATTCTTGTCAACGTAGATATTAAATCAGAGCTAATATCGATACAAATGTTTAATGTACTTTCATGATAATTTCAATAAAAGGTCTATTTTCTGGTAGACCAACATAAATTGAAGTCTCTTGTGAAGTTACATTTCTGGCTAATCACAGTTAAAGCAATTTAATATCGGAAAAAGGGTGAACTCGCAAATTGGTGAAAGGTTTGTGCAGATAAACTCTGCTCAGACCTGCGCATCTAAAATAATGGTGGCCCAGTAAGTGTTTAAATACCTTACCGCCCCTATATTGTTACATGACAAAATAGACAGGCTGAATGCAGTAGGAGCTCAATGCAGTTGGCAATCCATAAATATATGGCTCTCACATCTGTAGTCATGAAAACCTTTGAACGTCTGGTTTTATCCCACCTCAAGTCTATCAGCAATCCCCTCCTGGACCCTCTGCAGTTCGCCTACAGAGCTAACAGGTCTGTAGATGACGCCATAAACCTGGCTCTCCACTTCATCCTGCAGCATCTGGACTCCCCAGGAACCTATGCTAGGATCTTGTTTGTGGACTTCAGCTCTGCATTCAACACCATCCTTCCTGCTTTGCTCCAAATGGTAAATGGTAAATGGAGCTTATTTATATAGCGCTTTCCAGCCCCCTGTGAGGAGCCCCAAAGCGCTTTACAATACCAGCCATCCACCCATTCATTCACACATTCATACACCGGTAGTGGTAGCCTGCCTTGCAAGGCGCCATCCAGACCTACCGAGAGCAACTCGGGGTTAAGTGTCTTGCCCAGGGACACAACGACACATGGTGGACGGATGCGGGATTCGAACCTCCAACCTTCTGATCGGGGGTCGACTGCCATTACCACTGTGCCACGGCCGCCCCAAGACAAGCTCTCTCTGCTCGGTGTACCTGACTCCATCTGCAGGTGGATCACTGACTTCCTGACAGACCGGAGTCAGCGCGTGCGGCTGGGGAAAGCTGTCTCGGACACTCAGACCATAAGCACAGGTTCACCACAAGGCTGTGTTATTTCCCCTCTGCTCTTCTCCCTGTACACCAACTGTTGCTCCTCCAACCATGACTCCGTAAAACTTATTAAGTTTGCGGACGACACCACCCTCATCGGGCTCATCTCGGATGATGATGAGTCTGCGTACAGGAGAGAGGTGGGTCGGCTGGTGACCTGGTGCAGCAACAACAACCTGGAGCTCAACGCCCAGAAGACAGTGGAGATGATTGTGGACTTCAGGAAAGACAGAGCCCCTCTGCCCCCCATCACCTTTAACAACACCCCCATCATCATTGGGGACTGCTACCGGTTCCTCGGCACCACCATCACCCAGGACCTCAAGTGGGAGCCAACCATCAGCTCCCTCATCAAAAAGGCTCAGCAGAGGATGTACTTCCTGCGACAGCTGAGGAAGGCCAAGCTGCCGGCCAAGCTGATGGTGCAGTTCTACACGGCCATCATCGAGTCCATCCTCAGCGCGTCCATCACAGTGTGGTACGCCGGGGCCACTGTCAGGGACAGACACAGACTGCAGCGCATTGTGCGCTCTGCTGAGAAGGTAATCGGCTGTAGTCTCCCATCTCTCCATGACCTGTACGTCTCCAGGACTGTGAGGCGAGCAGGTCGGATCACAGCTGACCCTTCTCACCCTGCATACGGTCTGTTCGAACGACTCCCCTCAGGCAGGAGGCTTCGGTCAATTGGGACCAGAACCTCCCGCCATAAAAACAGTTTCTTCCCCTCTGCTGTCAGACTTTTGAACACTCATAACCATGTTACCCCATAACTTGCCTTGGTCGCTGTATTTTGTATTTTGATTGGGAATCACTGTATCACTGTATTTTGATTGCACCACTCTAATTGCGCTGTTTTTTAGTAGGTTTTGTTCACTGAATATTGTATTGATATTTTATGGTTTATGTTTTTTATGTTTTATGTTTCTATATTTTATGCACCGTCATGCCGAAGCAAATTCCTAGTCTGTGAATCCTGTTCATTGACAATGGCAAAAATAAACTAAATCTGAATATAGTTAAACAGTACATGAGTGATTATGGACTCTGTGATACATGGCGTTTCCTTCACCCTAATAGCAAAGAATATTCTTTGTTTTCACATGTGCATCACTCTTATTCTTGTCTAGATTATTTCATAATAAGCAACTCATTGCTGACCAACATTTCAGACACTAAGATACACCCTATTGCTGTCAGCGATCGTGCACCAGTTACTTTAAATTTAGCTAAAAAGAAAGAAACCCCCAAAAATATAAACTGGAGATTAAATACCTCACTGCTTAAAGATGAAGAATTTATACAATATTTTAAAAAAGAATGGACATCTTATTTAGAGTTTAATGAATTGCCAGGAACATCAGCATGTACACTCTGGGAGGCTGGGAAAACAGTTATGAGAGGCAAAATGATAAGCTATTCAACAAATAAAAAGAAAAAAGAAAATAAACATATTGAGGAATTAGAGAAATCAATCAAATTATTAGAAGGTTTACAAGGAGAGGAAACACAGCAAAAACTATGCAAGTTAAAATTTGAACTAAATGAATTTATTGACAAGAACAACAAATTCTTAATACAAAGACTTCAATTAGAAATTTTTGAACACAGTAATAAATCAGGGAACTTTTTAGCGAACCAACTCAAATTAAACAAAGAAAAAATATTAAAGATATAAATGGAAACATAACTTATGATGAGGGAAAAGTAAAAAGTGTTTTTAAAGATTTCTATAAAACTCTATACACTCCACAAATAAATCCATCAGATAAGGATATTAATCAATTATTAGAGAGTGTAATACTTCCAAAACTAGATAGTAGTCAATCATCAGAACTAAATTCACCATTAATATCAGATGAGCTCTGTGAAGCCATTAAAAACATGCCTAATAAGAAATCTCCAGGTCCAGATGGTTATCCAATAGAATTCTATTAAAAAATTCTGGGACATACTGGAACCAATATTTCACAGAATGCTACTTGAGTCAGAAGAAAATGGCAGGCTTCCAACACATATGAATTCAGCAAACATTAGTCTCCTATTAAAACCAGGCAAAGACCAGTATTACTTTGAGATTTTCATTAATGAAAAGTACATTATAAATTAAATTAATTATTATTATTATTATTATTATTATTATTACCTACCAGTTATCGTCCAATCTCTCTCATTAATGTCAATGTTAAAATAATTTGTAAAGTCTTATCTAAAAGATTAGAGAAGATAACTCCTCTCATTATTCATCCAGACCAAAGTGGATTCATAAAAGGAAGACACTCGACCACAAACACTCTCAGATTACATAATTTAATAGAGTATTCATATAGTAAAAATATTGAAACCGCTATTTAGATGCAGAAAAAGCATTTGATAGAGTAAATTGGATTTTTTAATTTGCTAACTTGGTTAAATTTGGATTTGGGAACTATTTCATTAATTGGTTAAAAATATTATATAGCTCACCAACAGCGTGTGTCAGGACAAATAATCAATTATCTTCAAGCTTCTGTTTACAGAGGGGCACCAGGAGGGATGCCCACTTTCACCAGCACTATTTGCTATTTTTATTTAACCGTTAGCAGCAGCAATCAGGCAAAGTGCTGATATTAAAGGCATACAGTGTAAAATATAGAACATACAATTAGTCTTTATGCTGACGACGTTTTACTTTTCCTTCAGAACTCAGGAAACTCAATATCTAATGTTATCAAATTAATAAACTCGTTCTCAAAAGTTTCTGATTATTCTATAAATTGGACAAAATCTATAGCTCTTCCAATAAATTGCGTGTTTAATACTTCTCTTAATGAAAGACTACAATCAGGTAACATTACATACTTGGGTATCAATATTTCTCCTAAACTGGAAGACTTACTAATATTGAGTCATATTCCACTTTTAAAGAAAATTGAAGACGATCTTACTAGATGGAAATCTCTACCCATAACACTTATGGGAAGAGTTGCCTCAGTAAAAATGATGGTCCTGCAGAGAATAAATTATTTATTCTCAATGATTCCAAATAAACATTCAACTGAATTGTTTAAGTCCCTGGACTCTTTCATATCTAAATTCCTTTGGAAAAACATAACCCCATGTATTAGCTTAAAAGCATTACAGAAATCTAAAGATAAAGGAGGATTAGAACTTCCCAACTTTTATCACTACTATTTAGCCAATATGTTACAATATATCTCAAAGTGCTTAAATCCAAATGCACTAGATGAAACTTTGATAGACATAGAACAAACTTTATGTAATAATATTAGGATTTCAGATATGCCATTTATTAGTACAAATATAAAAAGACATGATTGCTTTAAAAGTATCAGTATTAGCTCATCTCTGACAGCATGATAGGAGTATCTAAAAAAGGCAAAGTCTTTACTGCTCCCATGCAGACAAACACCCATCTGGAACAATCCTGATATACAGCAAGAAACTAATGCTGCGTTCCAGTTGCCTTGGAAGTCGAAATTACGAACCCGGAATGACGTCATTTCCAAGTTGAATGCGTTCCAGTTAGCTTGTCGGCACGATGACGAAAACAAGATGGACGCCCGCTACAAAGCTGTTGTTGTTCTTGCTTTGTTGGATTATAAAAAGGTTTCCAGACCAGCAGCGAAGTTGAAAAGCAATTCTGAGGCTCTTGAAATGTTAACCAGGTATGTTGTTTTAACCAGTAGGTTTTTTTTTATAAATAAGCTTATTTTTGTTAATTATGGTTTGATTTGATTTTGATTTGATGTTTATTCATTCATTTTAAAAGAACAATACAAGACAGTTTCATCAGATACAAGAATACAAGTAGGATAAAATGAAGGGAGCAGAAAGAAGATGAAATCTTATTATATCTGCCCCTTATTTCACAGTTTGTTCAACCAATGATAACCTTCAAGCAACATCACAGAATGAATAATTCTACTTATTTTTCTAACTGTAATACACAAACTACATCACAAAATGAATAATTCTACTTAATTTTTCCAACTGTAATACACAAACTACATCACCCATAATTCTACTTAATTTTTCTAACTGTAATACACAAACTACATTACAAAATGAATAATTCTACTTAATTTTTCTAACTATTACACAAACTACATCACACTTGTTTTTTTTTACTTGTTTTTTTTACTTACTTTTCCTATTTATTATTTTTTTACTTAATTTTCCTAACTGTAATACACAAACTAGATCATAAAATGAATAATTCTACTTAATTTTTCTAACTGTAATACACAAACTACAAGATGGCACAACATCAAGATGTTCACAAAATGAATAATTCTACTTAATTTTCCTAACTGTAATACACAAACTACATCACAAAAATGAATAATTCTACTTAATTTTTTCTAACTGTAATACACAAACTGCATCACAAAATGAATAATTCTACTTAATTTTTCCAACTGTAATACACAAACTACATCACCCATAATTCTACTTAATTTTTCTAACTGTAATACACAAACTACATTACAAAATGAATAATTCTACTTAATTTTTCTAACTATTACACAAACTACATCACACTTGTTTTTTTTTACTTGTTTTTTTTACTTACTTTTCCTATTTATTATTTTTTTACTTAATTTTCCTAACTGTAATACACAAACTAGATCATAAAATGAATAATTCTACTTAATTTTTCTAACTGTAATACACAAACTACAAGATGGCACAACATCAAGATGTTCACAAAATGAATAATTCTACTTAATTTTCCTAACTGTAATACACAAACTACATCACAAAAATGAATATTTCTACTTAATTTTTTTAACTGTAATACACAAACTGCATCACAAAATGAATAACTCTACTTAATTTTTCTAACTGTAATACACAAACGCACTAAGCTACATCATAAGTACAACATAAGTGTAATACACAAACACACTAAGTTACATCATATATAGTTTTTGAGCAAGTCCTTTTTGACCTTTTTCTTAAATGTACACATTGATTTTGCATTTTTAACATCACTCTCCAGAGCATTCCACAATCGAACTCCCTGAATTGAGGTAGACCGTCCCTTTAAGCTGGTTCTGAATTGTGGTTTGATGAATATCTCTGTCCCTTTGAGATTGTAACAACTTTGTCTTTTTATAAAATTTCTTTGGATATTTAAAGGTAATGTGTTATTATGAGCCCTATACATAACTGATAAAATACTATATTCTACCAATTCCTGGAATTTCAATAAGTTTAGCTGAAGAAACAAGGTGTTTGATGGGTGACTGAAATGTTTTCTGGTGATTACTCTTACAGCTCTCTTTTGTAAAATAAAAACAGGCTTTGTAATTGTTTTGCACGCTTTTCCCCAAACCTCAATACAATAGATTAAATGTGGAGCAATGATTGTGTTATACAACATATGCAGAGCTTTATCAATTAAAAAATCCCTGACTTTATACAGTACTGCAATTGATCTAGCTATTTTTGTTTTAATGGAATTTACATGATGTTTCCATGTCAGTTTGTCATCAATGATAACACCCAGAAACTTCACTTCACTCACTTTACAGATCACAACATCTTCAATTTCAAATGGATTGTCATCAACAATTCTCTTTTTGTTACTGAATATCATGTAATTAGTTTTATCTAGATTCAAAGATAATTTGTTTAATTTAAACCAAGTTTGTATTTTTATAAATTCTGTTTTCATCATATCCAAAATCTGTTTTATGTCTTTACCCGAACAGAAAAAAGTGGTGTCATCGGCAAAAAGAACACATTTAAGACATTAAATTATGGTCTTGAGGCTCTTAAATCTACTTTATAGTTTTAATTTGATCTCTTTTAGGATTATAGCAGCAGTACAGAAGTTATTAGATAAATAAAGTCAGAAAGTGTTGAACATTGTTTTTCTTTTCTTTTTACTACCTCAGCATAACCATTAGCAGACATGTTTTTCAAAGTCAAAGTCAAAGTCAACTTTATTGTCAGATCTGCAATATGTACAGTGCAGGACATACACAGGACAGAAATTGCGTTTCTCTCAGAATTGCGTTTTTTTTTACGGTTTATTGTTAAAATTGTTATTAAACTTCAATCAATCAAAACTTTATTTCAGACTCATATGGTCCATAGTAACAAAACAATTTAATTTCTTTGTATTTTAGGATGCTGCTGATACACACAAACCTACAGACACATGGAATAATCATGAAGACTGTTGGAGGTGATGCTGAACATGGATGACAACACGTTTGTGCGCCATTTCAGAGTCAACAAGACCCAGTTCACATCTGTAATGATGCAGCTGCAGGAGAAAGGCATAAGGAAGGAGCACTGTCAAGGTGCAGCACCAGTCCCTGTAGAAAAGAAGGTCCTGATGTTCCTGTGGTACATGGCCAACCAGAACAGCTTCAGGGAGATGTCTGACAAATTTGATGTCTCGCAGTCCTCAGCACACAGGATCATCATGGAAGTACTGAAGGCCATTTTGCACAATGGGACACACCTTCATCCCCTGGCCTAATGAATTGATGCTGTGGTGATGATTGTCATCATGGCAGCCTGCCTTCTGCATAACCTCTGCATTGGGGCTTCACCAGTGTGCCAGGATCACCCAAACGGCTGTCCAAGGCAGGAGGATGAATATGACTAAATTACTCTTGACTATGATGTGTGGTTGCTGTACTTGTATTAGCTTGTCATAAATTGTCAAAAAATGTTCCTAGTGTTATGATTAAATGTGTTCATCTGACATGCCACTCTCTCGCTGTCATTTATATCTGTGTGGATAAACCACGCCAAAAACATAAGCTGGTATAGGTAAACACATTTTACAGCTACAAAAACATGCTTCAAAAACCAGCTGCAAAACTTAGCTTCCCACAACAATAACACCTGCTTAAAAGTCAGTGCTTAAATAAAACATTTCTATGTAGTAATTTTAAAACTCTGCCCGATGGTGTGCAGAACATGAGAGCACTAGTTTCTCTGCAAGTATAACGGTTTCCAAAAACATTGATGAAAAACTATGCAGTGCATCATGACAAATTGTCGTGTTTGAATACCAGAGGTGTTCCTCTTTTACAATGAATTTACTTTCATTCTAAACAGTTTCTTTTCATTACAGTAGTCTTATCTTCAGATTGAATTGTCCATCTCTGACTGCTATTAAAACAGTCTGGGAACAAGACCTTCAATCCCCCCTCTCTGACGAGGTGTGGGACTCTATTCTCGATCAGGTGCATTCAACTTCAATGTGTGCTCGCCACGCACTCCTGCAATTTAAAGTTGTCCATCGGGTACACTATTCTAAAGTTAAATTGGCGCGCATTTATCCAAACGTGGATCCAACGTGTGACAGGTGTAGGAGTGCACCTGCTACACTAATCCATATGTTTTGGTCTTGTCCTACCCTGGCTAACTTCTGGAAATCAGTTTTCAACACTATATCTGAAGTTTTGCAATGTGAGATTGAGCCAACGCCCATCACCGCCGTCTTTGGAGTGGCCCCAGAACTAGACATACCACGCTTTAAACAAAGAATGCTTTCATTTTTATCTTTACTTGCCAGGAGAGCCATTTTATTAAAGTGGAAAGATCCAGCTCCCCCGTCACATTCACATTGGATCAGGGATATTATGTTATGTATGGACTTAGAAAAGATAACATTTACTCTCCGGGGTTCTGAAAATAAATTTTATAAAGTTTGGTACCCCTTCTTAACAGTTTATGAGAAATCTTCTACAACTGTGTTGAGTAGCTCTCCCCCCCCCTCCCATTTTTTTTTTTTTTTTCTCTTTGTAGTTTACTTAATTTTACCTTATATAGTTTATGGACATGGGTCTATCTAAAATAGCATTGTATAATTGTGATTTATTTTATTTTATTAATTATTGCATTGTAGAATTGTGACTGATTTTAATTTATTTTATTAATTGTTATTACTACCACCTCTACTTTGCGCAAATGTTATTTGGTGGGTTTATCTGCTGTCTGGGGTTTTGTTTTTGGGTTAAAATCTGTGAATATTAGCTTGTTATGCACGTTTTTGTACCATATTTGTCAATATACAGCTAATAATCAATAAAAAATATATAAAAATGAAAAATGAACACTGAACAGCTAAAAGGGGTACTGTGCTAAACGACAACAATGCCGCCTCACAGCCGTTTTGCGAGCCGTTGTCGACGCACAGAGGCTGTTTAAACATATCATTGTCGTTACTGTAAAGAACTACAGTGCCTGAATGCGTTAATGTGAAGTTACAGCTAGTAAACCACACAGAACTGCAAAAAAGAGTAAAAAGTAACTCTTTCACTCACTGTTGATGCGAGGAGCAGCCATCTTGAAACAATGACGTCACACGATCTTGGGTGATCTCGGGTGCGGTGCGGCTACACAAAGTTCACGAGTTGGAATTACGACCTGAGGGGGCGTTCCAGTTGATTTTTACTACTCGGAAGCACGTAATTACGACCTCCGAGGACAACTGGAACGCAGCATAATATGTTAAATTTCCCAGGTTGGAGAATTAAGGGAATTGAACGTCTGGAACACATATTTGAAGGTATAGATTTTATTCCATTTAATAAATTAATAATACAATATGACATTGACAATAAATAATTCTTAGAATATCAACAAATTAAGTCTATTGTAAAAAAGAAATTTAAGCTTAATAAAACATTGTTAGAAACACCAATATGTGTGTTGGAGTTCATTATTGTTAAACCGCCCAAATTATTATCTAAAATATACAAGAAACTGTCTAGAATCGATGACTCCATAACGCTACCTGTTGCAAAATAGGAGACAGATTTATCAATCAACTTTGACCAAAACCTAGTCTCAAATATGTTAAAAAACATTTAAAATGACTAGAATCTCCAATTTACAATTAAACAGTATAACGTTCTCTATAGAGTACATTATACAGGTCAGTGAATGTTTAAAATGGGATTTACATCATCTAAAAACTGCTCACAGTGCACAGGCAATATACCTGATGATTATATCCATGCACTCTGGTTTTGTCCACCCGTTCAGAGGTTCTGGGTCCAGGTCTGTGAAGACTTGTCTAAATGTCTGAAATGTAATATTCCACTCTCTCCGTCTGTTTGCTTATTGGCTATCTTTGAAGATGTTACACTAGAAAAAAATACATCCCGCATGATTTTCACTGCCTTATGTATCGCAAAGAAAACCATACTCCTGAATTGGAAATATAAAAATAATCTTAGCATTAATCAGTATAACAATCCTCTGTTAGATCATATTAGTCTTGAAACAGCATCTGCCGACACATCGAATCAATCTATTTGGGCTCCTTTGATCGGCTCCGTTACATAGTGAGGGTGAGGGGTCTGGGATCTGGCCTTGTGGGGCATTGGGGCTGGTGTGGGAGGGTGTCGGTGCTTGGGGCACCGGGGGGGTTGTTGAGGGCTGGGCTGTTGGGTGTGTCTGGGCAGGGGGGCCCTGCTTTTGCCCCAGGGAGGACCTGGGTGGCTCTTGGGGATGTCTGCTAGTGGCTGCATGCGTGCCCTGGGTGGTCTGTGGCGGCGGTCATGGGTCACCGATCGGTGGCCTGGCTGTGCTGGGGTGCGTTCGGGGTGGATGCCGGGGGCTTGGGGTTCTGGGGGCGTGTCGTCCCCGGGCTTGGGACTGGTTGGGGTCGGGGATCTTGGGCTCTGGCAGGCGGGTTGCGTGGCTTTGGGCTGGCTTGTGCTCTGGTGCCCAGCTCTGGACGGGGAGCCCTCGGCTCGCTGGTGGGTTGCAGGTTTGTGGGCTGGGAGGTTGGGTGTCTAGGGACATGACCAGTGGCCCGTGGGAGGGGCAGGTTGACCCAGCCTGGGTGTCTAGTGTGCCATGTGTTCTGAGAGTTGTTAATATGAGGGGTGGGTGTAGTATTTCTTCTGGGGTGGGGACTGGGTGGATGTCCTTGGTGATGGTCTGGGACTATGCATGGCCGGCTGGCTGGCCCCTTTCTTATGGTGAAGGCTGGCTCTCGGAGCTTCCTGGCTCTGTCGGTGGTTAGGCGGGCGCTCTTGGCCGGGTCATCCATGTGGGCTTTGGCGTCCTCTTGGGTGGTGGGTTGACTACGGTTTGTGGGGGGTCTTGGCGGCCCTGGGGTGTGTGGGCTCTTGGTCCTGCTGCTGGCAGTCCTTGGGGCCTTGTCTCTCTCTGGTCTGGAGCTCAATGGGCCTGGCAATAGGAGAGGTGTCTTGGCTTCGCTCCTTGGAAGGACCCTGAGGAGCTGGGGGAGGGGGCTGTTCGGTCAGTGGGGGAGCTGACTCCCTACGGGAGCATTTGGTCCTGCACTTATTTTTCTCCCCATCCCTCACCGCGCACCTCTACCCTCTTCATTTTCAAATTTCATACATGTAGGGATTTGGGGGCTCGGGTGTGCTACAACAATTTTACATCTCTGTTGAACAGAGCCACCTGGGACTCAATTTTATTATACACCTGAAGAGTATAAGAAGTATTAATGTTTTTCTGACTAAATGTTTATCAATTTTTAAGAGTTAATGCTTAATGCAACACAAAAAACATTTTAGTTTTTCATTAAAGCCTTGAAGAAGAGGGGGGTTTTGTGTGGCTTTGCTTCAAAGGTCCAGAGTTTTCTTTGAAAGATTAACACTGGAAAACCCAGGAAATTCAGACTACTATTATAACTACTGTGAGTTTGTCAAATGACAATTTTAAAGTATTCACCTTCCATTAGGTGTTTGGGCCCCTGGGGCTGGAGGTCTTTGTTTGTGGGTTTGAATAGTAAACATTCCTTCCTTTCTTCTCCAGCATATCACCTCCAGTAGGGCAAAACAAAGGATCACTCCCCCACACTGAGAACCATACTCCCCCCACAAATACCCTCCACATTCCAAAAGCATTGCTTCTTCAGGTGAGAGTTGCTTTCTTACACCAGAGAGAGACTTGAGATATAGCTCTGTACTTTCAAAAATTTGCTGAAAGGAGCATATATATATATATATATATATATATATATATATATATATATATATATATATATATATATATATATATATATATATATATATATATATATATATATATCCCAAGGGTATGTGCTGAGCCCTCTTCTGTTCACTCTGCTCACATATGATTGCACAGCCACACATCCAGGCTGTCATATTGTTAATTTTGCAGATGATACAGCGGTGGTAAGATGCATCACAAACAATGATAAGTCCAGCTACAGACAGGAGGTGGAACATCTGGAGAGCTGGTGCAAAGAGAATAATCTTCACATGAATGTGAAGAAGACAAAGGAGATGATTGTGGACTTCAGAAGGAACAAACACACCCATGCCCCACTGAACATAGGTGGATCTGCGGTGGAGGTGGTCTCCAGCTACAAATACTTGGGTGTACACTTGAATGATAACCTCAGTTGGAGCAACAACACCACCAGCCTGATCAAGAAAGGTCATCAGAGACTCTACTTCCTCAGACGGCTGAGACGAGCTGGTCTGAGCAGCCTAGTTCTCACCTCCTTCTACAGGTGTGCAGTGGAGAGCATCCTGTGCTCCAGCATCAATGTGTGGCATTGAGGCTGCACAGTTGCAGAGAGGAAAGCTGTGCAGAGAGTGGTGAAGGCTGCACAGAAGTCTGTTGGAGTCAGTCTCCCCACCATCACAGACATTTACACCTCCAGATGCAGAAAAAGAGCCACCTGCATCATGAAAGACCTCACTCACCCAGCACACTCACTCTTTGCCCCACTCCCCTCAGGACGGAGGTTGAGGAGCATCAAATGTAGAACCACTAGACTGAGGAACAGCTTCTACCCTGAGGCTGTTAGACTCATGAATAAATAAATAATAAGAATAATCACTGCAAAATATCACATCATGCTGATGCTGATCTGTTTTCTTGTTGCTATGTTCATTTGTGACCATCTGCTCATACAGACTCATGTTCGTGCTGCTGTTTATAATGATGTTTTTCCACTACATTAGAGCTTAAGGTATTACTAGTTGATGTTTTTCTTAGTTAATTCTAGATGTTATTACTGTTTTTCTCTTGCATTTGTTGTTGGATGTAACTGGGACCCCGTGTACATAATCTCGTTTTCATCACATGTACCACATGCGGTGCAAATGACAATAAAGACTCTCTGACTCTGACTCTGACTCTCTGATATACATACCAATGGACGTGATAATGCTAATTCAATCTCGCAAGTCGGGGACCACCTGTACAATCCCGCCACCTTCAGATA
>JBBPBX010086410.1:0-14904 GCA_038048925.1 Garcialebias charrua | reverse complement strand
GAATGGATGGAGAAAGGCTGAAAGAGAGAGAGAAGGGAATTTATGCCAAGCTGTGACGACAGCAGTAACACTGAAAAGGTGAAACTCTGCAGGCATGTTGCTTCTCAGCAGTTGCAACTGTACGACTGGAAAGTTGGTTTTTTGGCTTTCTCAGCAAAAAGGTTCATGATTTGCATTTTCAGGCACATGATTGATGAATTAATTATCCAGAAGAGTTTGGGCGTGTAAATGTATCAATCCAGGATCACGTTTACTACTATCTTTCCTTCTCTCTCTTTTTCCGATTGTTGAAGGTGGTGGTGGGGGGTGTTTGATTGGTCTTATGGCAGCGCTCTCACCTGGTCTCACTCCTGCTAGCACAGGCAGCGGGTGGTGTGTGAACGCCATGCGGGGGGATCTCGTCTGAGAAGTCAGGGCGTTGAAATCAAACTTCCCCGGCTTCTTAAGTGAACCAGGCGAGGACAGTCCTGACGGGGGGAAATGGGGTGAAAGGGAAAAAAGAGAGGTGGTTTTAATCAACAAGTGCTGCTCCTTAAGTTAACTACACTAAAAAAATCCACTGGATTTCTACTGAAGGGGACTTGAACAATTATTGTTTGTTTCGTCGCTGGCTTCAGTCATACTCCTTTTGGCTGCTGGCCACAGACTCTTATTAGTATAACCTGGTCTGCATGTGATCAGACAATAAAACAAAACCATAAGGAGAGGACTGACAGCTGATCTTTGGGTAATAATTTATTGTTGCAGGATAAAGATTGTAGGGTTTGTAAGGTCTTGTAACCCGGGCAGGGGACTGTTTAATCATAACCTAAAAGCACATCTTCAAAGGAAATAAATGAGGAATAACAGTTCAAACTGAATGTGGTCAATGTCTTGGTGCCAAACAACATCTGTAGCTGTAAAAATATCTGCTGTGCCACTGTTATGTATTTCTGTCTAATCTTTCTGGCTGTCTCTCTTACAGGTGCCAACTTTTGGCTTTCTTTGTGTACAAGCGTAGGCAGCGTGCAGCCACAGTCGACTAGCTGTGGTCCGGCTTCAGGAAGGCTCATGGGCTGGCTGCATGAGGAGACGGCTTCATGGGGCCGAGATGGTGTAGAGGCAGGGCAGCCGGGTCAGGACCGGAAGGTCTCGGGTTCGATCCCCGGTCACGGCATACCTCGTTGTGTCCCTGGGCAAGACACTTAACCCCGAGTTGCTCCCGGTAGGTCAGGCAGCGCCTTGCATGGCAGTCTACCGCTACCGGTGTATGAATGGGTTGATGGTTGGTACTGTGAAGCGCTTTGGGGTCCCTCAAAGGGGGCTGAAAAGCGCTGTATAAGTAAGCTCCATTTACCATTTACCATTCATTCAGAAATAGCTCACACTGCACAGTATGGACACAGCAGCTGGTGAGTGCGAAAGACAAGCAGACGAACGGAGAGAGGAGACAGAGGGAGAGAGGCGAGAAGAATGTGGGAGACATGAAAATATGCGAGAGAGCGAGAGAGCAAAGCAGAACCTGTGAAAAAAGCAGAAGTGTCTTTTTTTTCCTTCAGTGCATTGCTGACAACATGTATGAAATTGGGATGTCATAAGATGTTAAATATGGTTATTATCTGTTGCGTACATGCACTGTCTGAAAACACTGTGAAGACAGCTTGACTGATGCAACAATAGACACAGTTCCTCCTCTGTAAGTTTTATTCTAATCTTCCTAATGAGTGAGTGGTGTGATGCTGCTTGCTTTTTAAAACTTTTTTGGGGACTTTTGTTTTGTAGTCTATTTTCGTAGCCCCTCCACATCAACACGGCATTAAAAATACGATTGCTCCTCAGTTCTCCAGCTGGAGATGTGTGAAAGTCTATGGGGGTGTGGGGGCGTGTAAAACCTTCCCTTGGTGTGTAAAAGAGTTGAGTCTCAAGCAGGTGGGAGTGAATTCATGTGAACCATTTATGTCTAACAGATTTTATTTTATTTTTTCTTCTTCTTTTGGCTTCTCCCTTCATCAGGGGTCACCACAGCGAACTAGTCCCATGAAGACTTGGCAATTGTTTTTACGTCCTGACACAACCAGACCACCGAGCTACCACAGCCCTCTATGTGGAGCAGAGAGCTGATATCTAGGGTTCCTGGGGAGCAGATGGTGTGGGTTAAGGGCCTTGCTCAAGGGCCCAGAGTGGGGCAGATGAGGGTGGAGACAAGTGTGACTGCTTCACTTATCCCACCCACATTTTTGATGTTGTCGGTACCGGGGATTGAACCGGCTGTCATGATCCGCTGCTTAATGTTTGAACCCACGTGCAGAAAAACAGACTGGCTCACGAATGTAAAATGAATAATGATTTATTTAACAAAAATAATAATGCTGATGGAACAAAAACACTTACTGAGAGGAGAGGAGATGAGCAGATCATACACCGTGGAAAGACAAAGCCCCGGTGCTCAAGGAGTGAATACAGAGTTTATATACTGACACAAACGAGACAGTGAGGAGCACCTGGGGTGATTACAATGAGGATCAGCTGTGAATGATTAAGGCTGAAGGCCTGAGCACAGAGAGACAGACTGAGGAGTGGGAAATGACAGAGACTGAATGAGATACACAGAAACCAGTAGACAAAGCTCAGAATAATAAAGTATGGCAGGAGGGGAACACAAAATCACAAAGAAACAGAGCCTAAAGAAACAGACAGGGACAGAGCCTGACATAACCCCCCCCCTCAAGGGTGGCACCTGACACCCCCAAGACGGACCCCACAAGAACAAGGGCGGGCGGAGGGAGGCAACAGGCAGGACGGCGGGCCAACATCAGCCCAATCCGGGGGGCGCCCAGGAGGCCGACCATCACCAACAGCCAGATCCGGGGGACGCCCAGGAGGTCGCCCATCACTACCAGCCCGATCTGGAGGACGTCCAGGAGGCCGCCCATCACCACCAGCTTGATCTGGAGGACGTCCAGGAGGCCGCCCATCACCACCAGCTTGATCTAGAGGACGTCCAGGAGGACGTCCATAATGCGGTAGCACGTCAGGCGGGCGACCAGAGTACCGTCCAGCAAGAAACACACCCCCAAGGAAAGGGACGGCTGGGACACCACAGTCGGTCGGAACATAGTCGTCGGCCGGAACACCTTCCTCGTCGGCCGGAACACAGACGTCGGTCGGAACACAGTCGTCGGCCGGAACACCTTCTTCGTCGGCCGGAACACAGACGTCGGCCGGAACACCTTCTTCGTCGGCCGGAACACAGACGTCGGCCGGAACACATTCTTCGTCGGCCGGAACACAGACGTCGGCCGGAACACAGACGTCGTCATCGCCAGGACCCCCGTCGTTAGGCGCCGAGATGTCGTCGGGCGATAAGACGTCTACCGCGTTGGGACCCTCTGTTGAGGATGAGGCCTCTGCGGCGCTGTTACCCTCGTCGTCAGGACCCTCCGAGACGTCGTTGAGGACCACGTCGTCGGGGACCACGTCGTCAGGACCACGTCGTCAGGACCCTCCGAGACGTCGTCCGAGACGTCGTCGGAGACGTCGTCTGCTTCGTCGAAACCCTCGGAGACGTCGTCTGCTTCGTCGAGACCCTCGGAGACGTCGTCTGCTTCGTCGAGACCCTCGGAGACGTCGTCTGCTTCGTCGAGACCCTCGGAGACGTCGTCTGCTTCGTCGAGACCCTCGGAGACGTCGTCTGCTTCGTCGAGACCCTCGGAGACGTCGTCTGCTTCGTCGAGACCCTCGGAGACGTCGTCTGCTTCGTCGAGACCCTCGGAGACGTCGTCTGCTTCGTAGAGACCCTCGGAGACGTCGTATGCTTCATCGAGACCCTCGGAGTCGGGCTCCTCTGAGACGTCATCCGGACCCTCGTCGTCAGGACCCTCGTTGTCAGGCTCCTCTGAGTCGTCGTCGGGCGCCGTCGAGACTGCAGGCGAGGAGACCACCGTCGAGACTGCAGGCGAGGAGACCACCGTCGAGACTGCAGGCGAGGAGACCACCGTCGAGACTGCAGGCGAGGAGACCACCGTCGAGACTGCAGGCGAGGAGACGGCGTCTGGACCCAGGACAGGCGAAGAGACGGCGTCTGGACCCAGGACAGGCGAAGAGACGGCGTCTGGACCCAGGACAGGCGAAGAGACGGCGTCTGGACCCAGGACAGGCGAAGAGACGGCGTCTGGACCCAGGACAGGCGAAGAGACGGCGTCTGGACCCAGGACAGGCGAAGAGACGGCGTCTGGACCCAGGACAGGCGAAGAGACGGCGTCTGGACCCTCGGCGTCTGGACCCTCTGAGAAGATCGAGGTCTGCAGCAGCCGAAGCGTCGAGGTCTGCAGCAGCCGAAGCGTCGAGGTCTGCAGCAGCCGAAGCGTCGAGGTCTGCAGCAGCCGAAGCGTCGAGGTCTGCAGCAGCCGAAGCGTCGAGGTCTGCAGCAGCCGAAGCGTCGAGGTCTGCAGCAGCCGAAGCGTCGAGGTCTGCAGCAGCCGAAGCGTCGAGGTCTGCAGCAGCCGAAGCGTCGAGGTCTGCAGCAGCCGAAGCGTCGAGGTCTGCAGCAGCCGAAGCACCAAGGACCAGAGATGGCAAGTACTTTGCCACAAAAGCTGCCTGCCAACGTTCCAGCTCCTCCTGTGACACCCTCTCTCCCTCCTCCAGAAAGCGAGGGCTGGGCTGTACATCTGGTGGCGAGCGAGGAGGAGACGGACAGCGGGGTGCAGCGGCGAGGTGAGGTGGAGAGGGATGAAGCTGAGAGTCGGTGGTCTTGCCTCTTCTTTGCCGCCTCTTCCTGCTGCGTTGGTGGTGTGAGCTGAAGACGGGCGCACCCCAGAGTTCCTCCTCCAGCTCAGCGTCATCGTCTGACCACAGCAGCAGATGTGACGAGCAATAAGCCGGCGGGGTGGAGGAAGAAGCTGGCTTAAAAGCCAGGCGGCTCCCCCAGAACTGAGACCTCATTTCCTCTTCCTCCACAAGAAGAGGTGATGGTAGGATCTCCACCTCCGGGCTGTGGTGACCTCGTCTCCGGACGGGTTCAGTCCGAAACGCCCCCCACCGGATCACAGGCTCCTCCATCAGTTCCTGTTTCTCCTTGTCCCTCTGAGCAGTTTTGTCTGCCTCACGGGCGAGCCATTCAAAAATATCTATTTTTCTGCTGGGCTCTTTCTGATGACCGGGGCTTTCTGTCATGATCTGCTGCTTAATGTTTGAACCCACGTGCAGAAAAACAGACTGGCTCACGAATGTAAAATGAACAATGATTTATTTAACAAAAATAATAATGCTGATGGAACAAAAAACACTTACTGAGAGGAGAGGAGATGAGCAGATCATACACCGTGGAAAGACAAAGCCCCGGTGCTCAAGGAGTGAATACACAGAGTTTATATACTGACACAAACGAGACAGTGAGGAGCACCTGGGGTGATTAGAATGAGGACCAGCTGTGAATGATTAATGCTGAAGGCCTGAGCACAGAGAGACAGACTGAGGAGTGGGAAATGACAGAGACTGAATGAGATACACAGAAACCAGTAAACAAAGCTCAGAATAATAAAGTATGGCAGGAGGGGAACACAAAATAACAAAGAAACAGAGCCTAAAGAAACAGACAGGGACAGAGCCTGACACCGGCGATCTTCCGATCACAAGCTCACCTTCTTAACCTCTGCACCACCACTCCCACAGAAGATATGTATATAAATATATGCCACATCTATCCTCACCACACTTTAGGGGATGTCTGTGGGAGTATTGTACTGTCAGAGTGATTCCAAGCATGAAAATGACCCAAATCCCACTTCTGACACCATCAGTTACAAGTGATTGATATGACAGTGTCATACTTAGGGGAGAAAGGTGGAAAGAGGAGCAGTAGGACTGAAACATGAAAAGGCACAAGAAGAGGATGTTGGGAAAAATTCAGATTGGAAGAAAAAACTTACAGGCTGAACTATAAAGGTTGACTTCTCTAAATGGTTTTAAGAATCTGTTGGAATCCTGGAAAAAACCAATGCAGACATGTTCCTGTTTTTGATTTTCTACATCTGCCTTATAATCTGTCTGTTTTGCTACTGTGACATCTTTGTTTTAACTTGTTAAAAAAATCTGTATTTCTCTCTTATGTTTGTCTATTGTTGATTGTTCAAGGAAAATCTACTGTTGCTGTTGTCATCATTCTTTGTTTGTAGCAGGTCTCTCTTGTAAATGAGTCCTCGAGGCTTAATGAGATTAACCTGCCTAAATAAAGGTTGAATGAAAAACTATAAAGGTTACAATTAAGTAATCATGTGCTTTTAATTACACATAAACAAAACTTTAGGGAACCGGAAGAACACTGATATCTAAATTTATAAGAAGTTAATACATTGAAATATCAAGAAATGTTACATTTCAGTACTACAGAGACTGTGCAGTGGTCTGATGTGAGATTGAGTTTATGTGCCAAAACTGCAGTTTCCTCTTCTGGCAAGCCTGAATATTTCCCTGGCAACTAATCAAGCATTCCCCTGATGACCCTTCTGTCTCTTTGCACTAACAGGCCTGCCACCAGATGCGCCTCTGAAGAACACACAGTACAAAAACACACACACATACAGTAAAAAAAAAAAAAAAAAAAGAATAAGTGTTTTAAATAAGTAAAGGAAAGTTGGGGACTTTTCTCTTTAGTGGTTTAGTCACATATGTTCATCAGTGGAAGACCAGTCGTGCACCTCTAAGGGCATGTCATCATCATCACCTACGACTTTCTGGTGTCTTGAAAAGATTTCACAATCGCTTGGAACTAATATGAAATCACAGTTGATTCAATTGCCTCCTCTAGCCTCCCCCCACCGCTCTTCGCCCCTTTGGAGCAGCTGTCTCCAACATCCTCGTGGATCCCAAGGCTACTCGCACACAGAAACACCATCTGGGACAATGCTTCAGCTGTGTGTGTGTGTGTGCAGAAATTTATCAAGTCTATATATGAATCTGTTTAAGAAAATTATATGTAATAATGCATCTTTATGCATGTGCATGTGTTACTGAATATGCATGCTGATGGTTATAGAGGATGTCGGTGGAGTGAGGGACATTATGGATGACCTAATAAAGCTAAGTCTGGTCCTTTGGACATTCAAAAAACAAAACAAAGGAAAAAAATGCAGAAACGTTTCGTCTTTCGTCCGACAGACTTCTCAGTCTGAGCTGCTGTATTCAGCTCAGTCTTATAAATAGCACCATCTCACAGTGGATCAACCAGTTTGCTGCTGCCAGCTGAAACCAGCTGCTCACATGATCAAGGAGGACCATCAGCCTAACAATGGATCGTTAACACCCTGATGGTTGTTTGCTATTCACAGAGGGCTGAGTGATACTAGCAATAACAGCATTGTAAGAGGGGGACAGTTGAACCCGGAGGCCTCCACCTCTGTTTAATGATGGACGGTTTCTTTTCACAAAGATGGCCTCCTTTACTCCTCTCTCAAACCATCGTTCCTCTCTATCAAGGATGTGAACATCTTCATCCCTGAAAGAGTGACCTCTGACCTGGAGATGAGTGTAGACCACAGAGTCCTGACCTGATGATGTTGATCTTCTGTGCTGGTCCATCCTTTTGGCCAGTGGCTGTTTAGTTTCCCCGATGATAAGACTGATCACCCTCCTGACACTGAACAACATACACAATATTACTCTGTTTGTGCCGGGGGACTGGATCTTTGGGATGAACCAGTCTTTAATGTATTTTGGGGTTTAAAAGCCACTGGGACGTTGTGTTTAGAAAATAAACGTCTCAATGTCTCTGAAACTCCTGCAACATCTGGAATGACCACTGGTCTGGGTCTGGGTTCCTTCTTTTCACCTGATGGCTGCTGGAGTCCTGTTTGGGTTTCTTCTTTCAGGAAGGCCCAGTTAGGATATCCACATTTCTCTAGAGCCTGTTTTGTGTGTGATTTCTCTTCTGTCTGGCTCCTGAGTTAGTGGGGACGCTGTCTGCTCTGTGGTACAGAGTCCTGATGACTCCTAACTTGTGCTCCAGAGGGTGATGGGAGTCAAACTGTAAATACTGGTCTGTGTGGGTGGGTTTGTGGTACACCTCAGTTTGCAAATGTCCTCTATCAGAAACTGAGACCTCACAGTCCAAGAAAGCCAACCTGCCATTTTTTACATCTTCTCGTGTGAACTTGACATATTTATCCACAGAGTTGATGTGTGCAGCACTTTGTCCTAGCACTTTGAGGTTTTTATTAATGAAAAGTGTGGTATAAATTGAATTTATTATTATTATTATTATTATTATTATTATTATTATTATTATTATTATTATTATTATTATTATTATTATTATTATTATGTGATCAGTAAAATGTTGGTTGATCCACTGTGAGAGGGTGCTATTTATAAGACAGAGCTGAACACAGCTTCTCAGACTGAGGAAGTTTTTCGGACGAAAGACGAAACGTTTCTACTTTTTGTTTTTTGAATGTCCAGAGGACCAGACCGAGCTTTTTTAGAATTTTCTACCTGGATTATTGAGCATGCATCAGAGTATTATGGATGACATTAAAGTGTACTTCTAGGTTCCTTTAGTTTGGTGGTTTATATTTCTACCACCTGAACAGAAATCCCCAGGTGAGACTTGACAGGTGGGCTACAGTGCTACAGCTAGCTGCTGCTGTGCCATTCAACCACTGACTTAATGCCAACGGACAGAAACGTCAACGTTTATAAAAGAAAAAAAGAGAGAGTTCACGTGAACTGCGGTAATAATTTGTAATTTAAATGCTGTAAAATGTTCTCTGAGCAGCTGTTAGCTCGACAATTTGATGAAAAACAAACATTTTCTTCAGACTGAGGTAAGTTATTTTTCATTCAAATCTCAATTCAAAGACCAACCTGTTGCTTCCAAAGGGTTAAAGGCTGAGATCATAACTCCAATTTGCCTAAAAGTTGTCCCAGACTGTTTGGGTGGAGACTGGGAGGTGGTTGTGGTGTCCTACATTTCCAGCTAAGTGGAGCAGAAGCCGACGAGCTGTGGAGAAACATTTCCAACACTCCTGGAAACTCCTGGCTCCTCCACTTCTTCTAATTAACCTTCTCTCTAATCAGCTATCACCGTTTGACAACACCAAAGTGGTCTCCTCACCCGGCTCTTCCCCCTTGCACTCCTCACTTTTCCCACTCGCCTAATTCCTAGCTCTCGCTCCGCCCTTTCTCCCCCGACATGTTTCCTGCCGCAGCAGGGCCCTCTCCGCTGTACGCCTTTTTCAATTAGACCGAGGGGAGTGAGGGAGATAAAAGGAGAGCGGAGGAGCAGGAGGACGGGCTTTACATGCCAGAGACACCTGCAGGGGTGGGGTGCATGATAAGGCCATGTGTTGCAATGTGTTGGGGGGACGCTGTGAATCTCTGTGTGCTTATTTACATATGTGTAGAGTATGTGTGCACGTGAGTGTGGGCTCTGTATAAACAGCAGTAAGCCACTGAACAAGTGTGTGCATGTGAGGGGGTGCAGCAAGTTACCACCACAGTGTCAGTGTGCACAACAGAATAAAAGTAAAAACTTTTTGTGGCTTATCCAAAAAAGTTAAGTCTGGTCCTCTGGACATTCAAAAAAACAAAACAAAACAAAAAAAATTGTAGAAACGTTTCGTCTTTCGTCCGAAAGACTTCCTCAGTCTGAGCTGCTGTATTCAGCTCAGTCTTATAAATAGCACCCTCTCACAGTGGATCAACCAGTTGGCTGATGACAGCCGAAACCAGCTGCTCACATGATCAAGGAGGACCATCAGCCTAACGATGGATCGTTAGCACCCTGATGGTTGTTTGCTATTCACAGAGGGCTGAGTGATACTAGCAATAACAGCATTGTAAGAGGGGGACAGTTGAACCCGGAGGCCTCCACCTCTGTTTAATGATGGACGGTTTCTTTTCACAAAGATGGCCTCCTTTACTCCTCTCTCAAACCATCGTTCCTCTCTATCAAGGATGTGAACATCTTCATCCCTGAAAGAGTGACCTCTGACCTGGAGATGAGTGTATTTATAAGACTGAGCTGAACACAGCTTCTCAGACTGAGGAAGTCTTTCAGAGGAAAGACGAAACATCCATCCATCCATTTTCTTCCGCTTATCCGGGGTCGGGTCGCGGGGGTAGCAGCCTAAGTAGGGAGGCCCAGACTTCCCTCTCCCCAGCCACTTGGAGCAGCTCCTCTGGGGGAATCCCAAGGCGTTCCCAGGCCAGCCGAGAAACATAGTCCCTCCAGCGTGTCCTGGGTCTTCCTCTGGGTCTCCTCCCGGTGGGACATGCCCGGAACACCTCACCAGGGAGGCGTCCAGGAGGCATCCTAACCAGATGCCCGAGCCACCTCAACTGGCTCCTCTCGATGTGGAGAAGCAGCGGCTCTACTCCAAGTCCCTCCCGGATGACTGAGCTTCTCACCCTATCTCTAAGGGAGAGTCCAGCCACCCTGCGGAGAAAACTCATTTCAGCCGCTTGTATCCGAGATCTTGTTCTTTCGATCATAACCCAAAGCTCATGACCATAGATGAAAGACAAAACATTTCTACAGTTTTTTGTTTTGTTTTTTGAATGTCCAGAGGACCAGACTTAGCTTTTTGGATTTTTTTTACCTGGATTATTGAGCAGCATCAGGGTTTTTGTAGCTTAGTTTTTCACCCTGACTACGTTTGGTCCATGGTTATGTCTGTCTAGGAACATGTCTGCAATCCTGGCAAAAACCCAATGCAGACATGTTCCTGTTTTTAATTTTCCACATTTGCCTTATAATTTGTCTGTTTTGCTATTTTGTCATCTTTTTTTAACTTGTTAAAACAATTAAAAAATAACAAATAAAAAACAATCTGTATGCCTCTCCTATGATAATCTATTGTTGCTGTTGTCATCATTCTTTAGTTTGTAGACAGGTCTCTCTTGTAAATCCTCGAGGCTCAATGAGATTAACCTGAATAAATAAAGGTTGAATGTGCTCTTTCACATTATTTCAGTCATCAGAACCTGTTTCAGAACTACACATAAGAACATACAAGCATGTTTTTAACAGGTTATTCATCTCATTTCCACATCTACACAACACACACACACACAATGTGCACATGTGAAACATGTATAGAGACAGAAACACACACACACACACGCACATGTGAAACATGTATAGAGACAGAAACACACACACACACACACACGCACATGTGAAACATGTATAGAGACAGAAACACACACACAGAGGAATGACTGTTTCAAAAAGGCTCATAGGCAGAAAATAAGTGTTGTTCTAACCATGGTAAGGAAACTGCGTGACGCCATCGTTCTCATGTTTTATCTTCCTCTCCTGCACACTGGCCAAATGGTGCTGCACTGAAAGTGAAGAAGGGTATTGTTAACGACAGAAGACACAAGCACAGAGGTTGTGTAGTGGCTGATCACATGCACAACGTTCAGTTAACTCCATGATGGCTTTCACATGAGGAAATATGAACCCTACAAGGGCTCAGCTGCGTAAAGCCTCCACTTACTGGTTGAGGTAAGACTGGGGAATAACCGGACAAATATGTCTATAACACAAATGATCAAATGTAACATTTTATGTCCATGGTGGATAGATTTGATCATCTTTATTACACAATGTTTTCTGTAGCCATGGCAGTCATTTTAGCTCTGACTAAACAATGTTCATTTGAAACTTGATGCATTATGACTAAAATAAAACTAGCAGCAACCATCTGATGGCGTTTGTTATAGACTGAGATGAATGAAAGAAAAGCATGTTATAAATTAATGCATTTAAGGCTTGTGCACATAACCAAGTCATCCATATTCAGAAAGATTGAATCCCACTTTTGTCCCTTTCTTTAGACTGAACTCATGCTTCTGCTTGAGTGAACGCTCCAACACAAAGCCAAGGTACGATAAACATCTGAAAGTTTCCTCTGTGGATGACAGCACCCTCCGGGGGTGAGGCTGTATCTCCCACATCCTTTGAGACTGGTCTAAAGGTGAAAGTGTGATGATCAAGTTCATGTTCAAAGACTGGTGCCAAACATGACCCATAGAAAAAAGTGCAAGTTAAACTTAAAACATCTGTTACATTTCTGGGAAAAACCAATTCAGACATGATCCTGTTTTAGTTTTCTGTATTGCTTTACAACCTAGCTGTTTTTGTTGTTACATTTTCTTTTAAATACCATTTTCTTTTCACTTGTTATGAATAAAAAAGAAATCTCAATTTTGTACATATCCTTTATGATTGCCATCACTCTTTGTCAAACCAGGTCTCTCTTGTAAATGAGTCCATGAGGCTCAATGGGATTAACCTGTATAAATAAAGATTGAATGAAAAAACTCCCAGCAAAAGAAGAAATAAACACGCTTGGAAATCCTGAGATGAAAGACAAGTTCATTTCTACGTTTGACAATAAAGCAGTGAATGTGAACTCCTTTCTTCTTGTCTTCTGACAAGCTGCTCATGAAGGTTATCACCCGACTGTTAAGCTTGGGTGAAACCTGTAGAACCTCGAGAGAATCACTCTGGTCCCTGACCTTAAAATAATATGAAAACAGGAGTGCACACGTTGGCAGGTTTCGAAAGGTTTGCACCAGAGCCCTATAAAGAGAGAGTTGCGACACTCCCACTGACTCCCATAGAAAGAATGGAATGTGGAAGACACGTGGGTCCATACCTGTCAAGTTTTGGATTTAAAAATAAGGGAAATTTTCTGCCGGGTACGCGGAGCCATCCCACTAGGCCAGGGATCTGCAACCTTTATTATCAAAAGAGCCATTTCTGCCCCTTTGTTCACTAAATTAAACGTTTCCGGAGCCACAATACCTGCTACAACTGGGATTCTCAACTGGTGGCCCACAGACCACTTTAAGTTTGTTAGAGGACAATTTTCTGACCTGTAGTTTTCTGGCCATTGTAAAGCTGAAAATATCTAACCATTTGTTGATATTTTTACATTTTAAGACTAAAAAAGACCAGATTATCATAAAGAAGGAAAAATAATGTGATCTTTCCCAATTAAAAAATAAAATAATGAACTATGCAGGTCTAGGTAAATTATTTTAATTGTGGAAAAATTAAATATCCTACTTCGAATAAATAAAGTTAACTTGTGTTTTACTCCTTCTATTAGTTCTAGTATTCACACATTTGCAAAGGAAATGACAGGAAAAACTGCTAAAACTAGCCCTTTTTGTTGTTATAAGAACAAATAAAATTCAGTTTAAAGTTAGTTTTGATCAAAGCTTGGAAGAGCCACTGCTGAGGGACCAAAGAGCCGCATGTGGCTCCAGAGCCGCAGGTTGCAGACCCCTGCACTAGCCCAACCAAAGTCCAGGACCCCTTACATTTTAAGACAGGTTTACAAGAAATCTAAAATAACTACCTATCAGCCACTTTCTTTTTTTTTTTTTATTGAGAAAGCCAGTTACATTACAATTATAGTTATATTGATTTCTTTCTCTTTTTACATTCTCAGTTTCCTCATTTTTCCTTTTTAACAAACCGAACAGCAGCTAGAGAAAAAAATTATAATAAAATGAAAATAAACAACGCCGAAAGAACAAGATCTCGGATACAAGCGGCTGAAATGAGTTTTCTCCGCAGGGTGTCTGGACTCTCCCTTAGAGATAGGGTGAGAAGCTCAGTCATCCGGGAGGGACTCGGAGTAGAGCCGCTGCTTCTCCACATCGAGAGGAGCCAGTTGAGGTGGCTCGGGCATCTGGTGGACCTCCCTGGTGAGGTGTTCCGGGCATGTCCCACCGGGAGGAGACCCAGAGGAAGACCCAGGACACGCTGGAGGGACTATGTTTCTCGGCTGGCCTGGGAACACCTTGGGATTCCCCCAGAGGAGCTGCTCCAAGTGGCTGGGGAGAGGGAAGTCTGGGCCTCCCTACTTAGGCTGCTACCCCCGCGACCCGACCCCGGATAAGCGGAAGAAAATGGATGGATGGATAGAAAATAAACAAAAAAAATAATAATAATAAAACAAAATAAAAACCTAAGCAAAAAACAACCAGAACTTACATGTGAGTGGTGGGGTAGCCTGAATATTAACAATCATTGACATTACATATCAAGTCCAGATATCAACCTGAATGGCAGCAAGGTTTACACAAAGTCAGACATAACAGGTTTAACATATTCTGTCCATTTTGACCATATCTTATAGAATGTGACCATCTGAACATTAATGGAATAAGACAGTTTCTCCAATACATAAATCTCTTTCACTACATTAATCCAGTCTTCAGTTGTTGGGGGTTCCTGTTTAAGCCATTTTCTTGTGAGGGCCTTTTTGCTCCCCGCCAGCAAAATGTACAGAAGTTTTTGATCATTATAGTTCAGTTTATCGACCGGTATGTTACATAGAAATATGCATTCAAAGGTTAAAGGAAAATCGAATGTGAAAATGTTCTGTAGATGCTCATGTATTTGAGACCAATATTGTTGAATGGTTTGGCAGCCCCAGAAAATATGGAAATGATTGGCACCATCCCTGCCACATCTCCAGCATGCACTACCTTTTCCTTGATATCGTTTCTGCTCTGGGGTTATGAAAAATCTTAAAATGTTTTTCCAGCAAAATTCACGCCAAACCTTTGATCTTGTTGTTGTCCATGGTATCTTACAAATGTGGTCCCAATCTTCCTCTGGAATCGTCAGGTTACCTTCTTTTTCCCATTTCACTTTAACATAAACAGTGCTGTCTTTCTTACACTGCAGGATGGCGTTATATATCCTGGAAATAATTTTGCCCGTCTTTGATTTAGATAATGATATAAATGTTTCCACAAATCCCAAATTTTGTAAATGTATTTGTAGGTCTTGGTAAAAATAATTTCTCACCTGTAGATATCTAAAAAAGTCATCTGTGCATAAGTTGTATTTTGTTTTCAAGGATTCAAAGCTTTGGAACGCCCCCTTGTGGACAAAAG
>JBBPBX010086409.1:0-14904 GCA_038048925.1 Garcialebias charrua | reverse complement strand
GGGACCTCCAGGGCGCGTACGGTTCATCTGTACCCAGGAACAAGTGCTTACTGCCTGGGTTGGGGACCTCCAGGGCGCGTACGGTTCATCTGTACCCAGGAACAAGTGCTTACTGCCTGGGTTGGGGACCTCCAGGGCGCGTACGGTTCATCTGTACCCAGGAACAAGTGCTTACTGCCTGGGTTGGGGACCTCCAGGGCGCGTACGGTTCATCTGTACCCAGGAACAAGTGCTTACTGCCTGGGTTGGGGACCTCCAGGGCGCGTACGGTTCATCTGTACCCAGGAACAAGTGCTTACTGCCTGGGTTGGGGACCTCCAGGGCGCGTACGGTTCATCTGTACCCAGGAACAAGTGCTTACTGCCTGGGTTGGGGACCTCCAGGGCGCGTACGGTTCATCTGTACCCAGGAACAAGTGCTTACTGCCTGGGTTGGGGACCTCCAGGGCGCGTACGGTTCATCTGTACCCAGGAACAAGTGCTTACTGCCTGGGTTGGGGACCTCCAGGGCGCGTACGGTTCATCTGTACCCAGGAACAAGTGCTTACTGCCTGGGTTGGGGACCTCCAGGGCGCGTACGGTTCATCTGTACCCAGGAACAAGTGCTTACTGCCTGGGTTGGGGACCTCCAGGGCGCGTACGGTTCATCTGTACCCAGGAACAAGTGCTTACTGCCTGGGTTGGGGACCTCCAGGGCGCGTACGGTTCATCTGTACCCAGGAACAAGTGCTTACTGCCTGGGTTGGGGACCTCCAGGGCGCGTACGGTTCATCTGTACCCAGGAACAAGTGCTTACTGCCTGGGTTGGGGACCTCCAGGGCGCGTACGGTTCATCTGTACCCAGGAACAAGTGCTTACTGCCTGGGTTGGGGACCTCCAGGGCGCGTACGGTTCATCTGTACCCAGGAACAAGTGCTTACTGCCTGGGTTGGGGACCTCCAGGGCGCGTACGGTTCATCTGTACCCAGGAACAAGTGCTTACTGCCTGGGTTGGGGACCTCCAGGGCGCGTACGGTTCATCTGTACCCAGGAACAAGTGCTTACTGCCTGGGTTGGGGACCTCCAGGGCGCGTACGGTTCATCTGTACCCAGGAACAAGTGCTTACTGCCTGGGTTGGGGACCTCCAGGGCGCGTACGGTTCATCTGTACCCAGGAACAAGTGCTTACTGCCTGGGTTGGGGACCTCCAGGGCGCGTACGGTTCATCTGTACCCAGGAACAAGTGCTTACTGCCTGGGTTGGGGACCTCCAGGGCGCGTACGGTTCATCTGTACCCAGGAACATAGTGCTTACTGCCTGGGTTGGGGACCTCCAGGGCGCGTACGGTTCATCTGTACCCAGGAATGAGTGCTTACTGCCTGGGTTGGGGACCTCCAGGGCGCGTACGGTTCATCTGTACCCAGGAATGAGTGCTTACTGCCTGGGTTGGGGACCTCCAGGGCGCGTACGGTTCATCTGTACCCAGGAATGAGTGCTTACTGCCTGGGTTGGGGACCTCCAGGGCGCGTACGGTTCATCCGTACCCAGGAATGAGTGCTTACTGCCTGGGTTGGGGACCTCCAGGGCGCGTACGGTTCATCCGTACCCAGGAACAAGTGCTTACTGCCTGGGTTGGGGACCTCCAGGGCGCGTACGGTTCATCTGTACCCAGGAACAAGTGCTTACTGCCTGGGTTGGGGACCTCCAGGGCGCGTACGGTTCATCTGTACCCAGGAACAAGCGCTTACTGCCTGGGTTGGGGACCTCCAGGGCGCGTACGGTTCATCTGTACCCAGGAACAAGTGCTTACTGCCTGGGTTGGGGACCTCCAGGGCGCGTACGGTTCATCTGTACCCAGGAACAAGCGCTTACTGCCTGGGTTGGGGACCTCCAGGGCGCGTACGGTTCATCTGTACCCAGGAACAAGCGCTTACTGCCTGGGTTGGGGACCTCCAGGGCGCGTACGGTTCATCTGTACCCAGGAACAAGCGCTTACTGCCTGGGTTGGGGACCTCCAGGGCGCGTACGGTTCATCTGTACCCAGGAACAAGTGCTTACTGCCTGGGTTGGGGACCTCCAGGGCGCGTACGGTTCATCTGTACCCAGGAACAAGTGCTTACTGCCTGGGTTGGGGACCTCCAGGGCGCGTACGGTTCATCTGTACCCAGGAACAAGTGCTTACTGCCTGGGTTGGGGACCTCCAGGGCGCGTACGGTTCATCTGTACCCAGGAACAAGTGCTTACTGCCTGGGTTGGGGACCTCCAGGGCGCGTACGGTTCATCTGTACCCAGGAACAAGTGCTTACTGCCTGGGTTGGGGACCTCCAGGGCGCGTACGGTTCATCTGTACCCAGGAACAAGTGCTTACTGCCTGGGTTGGGGACCTCCAGGGCGCGTACGGTTCATCTGTACCCAGGAACAAGTGCTTACTGCCTGGGTTGGGGACCTCCAGGGCGCGTACGGTTCATCTGTACCCAGGAACAAGTGCTTACTGCCTGGGTTGGGGACCTCCAGGGCGCGTACGGTTCATCTGTACCCAGGAACAAGTGCTTACTGCCTGGGTTGGGGACCTCCAGGGCGCGTACGGTTCATCTGTACCCAGGAACAAGTGCTTACTGCCTGGGTTGGGGACCTCCAGGGCGCGTACGGTTCATCTGTACCCAGGAACAAGTGCTTACTGCCTGGGTTGGGGACCTCCAGGGCGCGTACGGTTCATCTGTACCCAGGAACAAGTGCTTACTGCCTGGGTTGGGGACCTCCAGGGCGCGTACGGTTCATCTGTACCCAGGAACAAGTGCTTACTGCCTGGGTTGGGGACCTCCAGGGCGCGTACGGTTCATCTGTACCCAGGAACAAGTGCTTACTGCCTGGGTTGGGGACCTCCAGGGCGCGTACGGTTCATCTGTACCCAGGAACAAGTGCTTACTGCCTGGGTTGGGGACCTCCAGGGCGCGTACGGTTCATCTGTACCCAGGAACAAGTGCTTACTGCCTGGGTTGGGGACCTCCAGGGCGCGTACGGTTCATCTGTACCCAGGAACAAGTGCTTACTGCCTGGGTTGGGGACCTCCAGGGCGCGTACGGTTCATCTGTACCCAGGAACAAGCGCTTACTGCCTGGGTTGGGGACCTCCAGGGCGCGTACGGTTCATCTGTACCCAGGAACAAGCGCTTACTGCCTGGGTTGGGGACCTCCAGGGCGCGTACGGTTCATCTGTACCCAGGAACAAGCGCTTACTGCCTGGGTTGGGGACCTCCAGGGCGCGTACGGTTCATCTGTACCCAGGAACAAGCGCTTACTGCCTGGGTTGGGGACCTCCAGGGCGCGTACGGTTCATCTGTACCCAGGAACAAGCGCTTACTGCCTGGGTTGGGGACCTCCAGGGCGCGTACGGTTCATCTGTACCCAGGAACAAGCGCTTACTGCCTGGGTTGGGGACCTCCAGGGCGCGTACGGTTCATCTGTACCCAGGAACAAGCGCTTACTGCCTGGGTTGGGGACCTCCAGGGCGCGTACGGTTCATCTGTACCCAGGAACAAGCGCTTACTGCCTGGGTTGGGGACCTCCAGGGCGCGTACGGTTCATCTGTACCCAGGAACAAGCGCTTACTGCCTGGGTTGGGGACCTCCAGGGCGCGTACGGTTCATCTGTACCCAGGAACAAGCGCTTACTGCCTGGGTTGGGGACCTCCAGGGCGCGTACGGTTCATCTGTACCCAGGAACAAGCGCTTACTGCCTGGGTTGGGGACCTCCAGGGCGCGTACGGTTCATCTGTACCCAGGAACAAGCGCTTACTGCCTGGGTTGGGGACCTCCAGGGCGCGTACGGTTCATCTGTACCCAGGAACAAGCGCTTACTGCCTGGGTTGGGGACCTCCAGGGCGCGTACGGTTCATCTGTACCCAGGAACAAGCGCTTACTGCCTGGGTTGGGGACCTCCAGGGCGCGTACGGTTCATCTGTACCCAGGAACAAGCGCTTACTGCCTGGGTTGGGGACCTCCAGGGCGCGTACGGTTCATCTGTACCCAGGAACAAGCGCTTACTGCCTGGGTTGGGGACCTCCAGGGCGCGTACGGTTCATCTGTACCCAGGAACAAGCGCTTACTGCCTGGGTTGGGGACCTCCAGGGCGCGTACGGTTCATCTGTACCCAGGAATGAGTGCTTACTGCCTGGGTTGGGGACCTCCAGGGCGCGTACGGTTCATCTGTACCCAGGAATGAGTGCTTACTGCCTGGGTTGGGGACCTCCAGGGCGCGTACGGTTCATCTGTACCCAGGAATGAGTGCTTACTGCCTGGGTTGGGGACCTCCAGGGCGCGTACGGTTCATCTGTACCCAGGAATGAGTGCTTACTGCCTGGGTTGGGGACCTCCAGGGCGCGTACGGTTCATCTGTACCCAGGAATGAGTGCTTACTGCCTGGGTTGGGGACCTCCAGGGCGCGTACGGTTCATCTGTACCCAGGAATGAGTGCTTACTGCCTGGGTTGGGGACCTCCAGGGCGCGTACGGTTCATCTGTACCCAGGAATGAGTGCTTACTGCCTGGGTTGGGGACCTCCAGGGCGCGTACGGTTCATCTGTACCCAGGAATGAGTGCTTACTGCCTGGGTTGGGGACCTCCAGGGCGCGTACGGTTCATCTGTACCCAGGAATGAGTGCTTACTGCCTGGGTTGGGGACCTCCAGGGCGCGTACGGTTCATCTGTACCCAGGAATGAGTGCTTACTGCCTGGGTTGGGGACCTCCAGGGCGCGTACGGTTCATCTGTACCCAGGAATGAGTGCTTACTGCCTGGGTTGGGGACCTCCAGGGCGCGTACGGTTCATCTGTACCCAGGAACGAGTGCTTACTGCCTGGGTTGGGGACCTCCAGGGCGCGTACGGTTCATCTGTACCCAGGAACGAGTGCTTACTGCCTGGGTTGGGGACCTCCAGGGCGCGTACGGTTCATCTGTACCCAGGAACGAGTGCTTACTGCCTGGGTTGGGGACCTCCAGGGCGCGTACGGTTCATCTGTACCCAGGAACGAGTGCTTACTGCCTGGGTTGGGGACCTCCAGGGCGCGTACGGTTCATCTGTACCCAGGAACGAGTGCTTACTGCCTGGGTTGGGGACCTCCAGGGCGCGTACGGTTCATCTGTACCCAGGAACGAGTGCTTACTGCCTGGGTTGGGGACCTCCAGGGCGCGTACGGTTCATCTGTACCCAGGAACGAGTGCTTACTGCCTGGGTTGGGGACCTCCAGGGCGCGTACGGTTCATCTGTACCCAGGAACGAGTGCTTACTGCCTGGGTTGGGGACCTCCAGGGCGCGTACGGTTCATCTGTACCCAGGAACGAGTGCTTACTGCCTGGGTTGGGGACCTCCAGGGCGCGTACGGTTCATCTGTACCCAGGAACGAGTGCTTACTGCCTGGGTTGGGGACCTCCAGGGCGCGTACGGTTCATCTGTACCCAGGAACGAGTGCTTACTGCCTGGGTTGGGGACCTCCAGGGCGCGTACGGTTCATCTGTACCCAGGAACGAGTGCTTACTGCCTGGGTTGGGGACCTCCAGGGCGCGTACGGTTCATCTGTACCCAGGAACGAGTGCTTACTGCCTGGGTTGGGGACCTCCAGGGCGCGTACGGTTCATCTGTACCCAGGAACGAGTGCTTACTGCCTGGGTTGGGGACCTCCAGGGCGCGTACGGTTCATCTGTACCCAGGAACGAGTGCTTACTGCCTGGGTTGGGGACCTCCAGGGCGCGTACGGTTCATCTGTACCCAGGAACGAGTGCTTACTGCCTGGGTTGGGGACCTCCAGGGCGCGTACGGTTCATCTGTACCCAGGAACGAGTGCTTACTGCCTGGGTTGGGGACCTCCAGGGCGCGTACGGTTCATCTGTACCCAGGAACGAGTGCTTACTGCCTGGGTTGGGGACCTCCAGGGCGCGTACGGTTCATCTGTACCCAGGAACGAGTGCTTACTGCCTGGGTTGGGGACCTCCAGGGCGCGTACGGTTCATCTGTACCCAGGAACGAGTGCTTACTGCCTGGGTTGGGGACCTCCAGGGCGCGTACGGTTCATCTGTACCCAGGAATGAGTGCTTACTGCCTGGGTTGGGGACCTCCAGGGCGCGTACGGTTCATCTGTACCCAGGAATGAGTGCTTACTGCCTGGGTTGGGGACCTCCAGGGCGCGTACGGTTCATCTGTACCCAGGAATGAGTGCTTACTGCCTGGGTTGGGGACCTCCAGGGCGCGTACGGTTCATCTGTACCCAGGAATGAGTGCTTACTGCCTGGGTTGGGGACCTCCAGGGCGCGTACGGTTCATCTGTACCCAGGAACGAGTGCTTACTGCCTGGGTTGGGGACCTCCAGGGCGCGTACGGTTCATCTGTACCCAGGAACGAGTGCTTACTGCCTGGGTTGGGGACCTCCAGGGCGCGTACGGTTCATCTGTACCCAGGAACGAGTGCTTACTGCCTGGGTTGGGGACCTCCAGGGCGCGTACGGTTCATCTGTACCCAGGAACGAGTGCTTACTGCCTGGGTTGGGGACCTCCAGGGCGCGTACGGTTCATCTGTACCCAGGAACGAGTGCTTACTGCCTGGGTTGGGGACCTCCAGGGCGCGTACGGTTCATCTGTACCCAGGAACGAGTGCTTACTGCCTGGGTTGGGGACCTCCAGGGCGCGTACGGTTCATCTGTACCCAGGAACGAGTGCTTACTGCCTGGGTTGGGGACCTCCAGGGCGCGTACGGTTCATCTGTACCCAGGAACGAGTGCTTACTGCCTGGGTTGGGGACCTCCAGGGCGCGTACGGTTCATCTGTACCCAGGAACGAGTGCTTACTGCCTGGGTTGGGGACCTCCAGGGCGCGTACGGTTCATCTGTACCCAGGAACGAGTGCTTACTGCCTGGGTTGGGGACCTCCAGGGCGCGTACGGTTCATCTGTACCCAGGAACGAGTGCTTACTGCCTGGGTTGGGGACCTCCAGGGCGCGTACGGTTCATCTGTACCCAGGAACGAGTGCTTACTGCCTGGGTTGGGGACCTCCAGGGCGCGTACGGTTCATCTGTACCCAGGAACGAGTGCTTACTGCCTGGGTTGGGGACCTCCAGGGCGCGTACGGTTCATCTGTACCCAGGAATGAGTGCTTACTGCCTGGGTTGGGGACCTCCAGGGCGCGTACGGTTCATCTGTACCCAGGAATGAGTGCTTACTGCCTGGGTTGGGGACCTCCAGGGCGCGTACGGTTCATCTGTACCCAGGAATGAGTGCTTACTGCCTGGGTTGGGGACCTCCAGGGCGCGTACGGTTCATCTGTACCCAGGAATGAGTGCTTACTGCCTGGGTTGGGGACCTCCAGGGCGCGTACGGTTCATCTGTACCCAGGAATGAGTGCTTACTGCCTGGGTTGGGGACCTCCAGGGCGCGTACGGTTCATCTGTACCCAGGAATGAGTGCTTACTGCCTGGGTTGGGGACCTCCAGGGCGCGTACGGTTCATCTGTACCCAGGAATGAGTGCTTACTGCCTGGGTTGGGGACCTCCAGGGCGCGTACGGTTCATCTGTACCCAGGAATGAGTGCTTACTGCCTGGGTTGGGGACCTCCAGGGCGCGTACGGTTCATCTGTACCCAGGAATGAGTGCTTACTGCCTGGGTTGGGGACCTCCAGGGCGCGTACGGTTCATCTGTACCCAGGAATGAGTGCTTACTGCCTGGGTTGGGGACCTCCAGGGCGCGTACGGTTCATCTGTACCCAGGAATGAGTGCTTACTGCCTGGGTTGGGGACCTCCAGGGCGCGTACGGTTCATCTGTACCCAGGAATGAGTGCTTACTGCCTGGGTTGGGGACCTCCAGGGCGCGTACGGTTCATCTGTACCCAGGAATGAGTGCTTACTGCCTGGGTTGGGGACCTCCAGGGCGCGTACGGTTCATCTGTACCCAGGAATGAGTGCTTACTGCCTGGGTTGGGGACCTCCAGGGCGCGTACGGTTCATCTGTACCCAGGAATGAGTGCTTACTGCCTGGGTTGGGGACCTCCAGGGCGCGTACGGTTCATCTGTACCCAGGAATGAGTGCTTACTGCCTGGGTTGGGGACCTCCAGGGCGCGTACGGTTCATCTGTACCCAGGAATGAGTGCTTACTGCCTGGGTTGGGGACCTCCAGGGCGCGTACGGTTCATCTGTACCCAGGAATGAGTGCTTACTGCCTGGGTTGGGGACCTCCAGGGCGCGTACGGTTCATCTGTACCCAGGAATGAGTGCTTACTGCCTGGGTTGGGGACCTCCAGGGCGCGTACGGTTCATCTGTACCCAGGAATGAGTGCTTACTGCCTGGGTTGGGGACCTCCAGGGCGCGTACGGTTCATCTGTACCCAGGAATGAGTGCTTACTGCCTGGGTTGGGGACCTCCAGGGCGCGTACGGTTCATCTGTACCCAGGAATGAGTGCTTACTGCCTGGGTTGGGGACCTCCAGGGCGCGTACGGTTCATCTGTACCCAGGAATGAGTGCTTACTGCCTGGGTTGGGGACCTCCAGGGCGCGTACGGTTCATCTGTACCCAGGAATGAGTGCTTACTGCCTGGGTTGGGGACCTCCAGGGCGCGTACGGTTCATCTGTACCCAGGAATGAGTGCTTACTGCCTGGGTTGGGGACCTCCAGGGCGCGTACGGTTCATCTGTACCCAGGAATGAGTGCTTACTGCCTGGGTTGGGGACCTCCAGGGCGCGTACGGTTCATCTGTACCCAGGAATGAGTGCTTACTGCCTGGGTTGGGGACCTCCAGGGCGCGTACGGTTCATCTGTACCCAGGAATGAGTGCTTACTGCCTGGGTTGGGGACCTCCAGGGCGCGTACGGTTCATCTGTACCCAGGAATGAGTGCTTACTGCCTGGGTTGGGGACCTCCAGGGCGCGTACGGTTCATCTGTACCCAGGAATGAGTGCTTACTGCCTGGGTTGGGGACCTCCAGGGCGCGTACGGTTCATCTGTACCCAGGAATGAGTGCTTACTGCCTGGGTTGGGGACCTCCAGGGCGCGTACGGTTCATCTGTACCCAGGAATGAGTGCTTACTGCCTGGGTTGGGGACCTCCAGGGCGCGTACGGTTCATCTGTACCCAGGAATGAGTGCTTACTGCCTGGGTTGGGGACCTCCAGGGCGCGTACGGTTCATCTGTACCCAGGAATGAGTGCTTACTGCCTGGGTTGGGGACCTCCAGGGCGCGTACGGTTCATCTGTACCCAGGAATGAGTGCTTACTGCCTGGGTTGGGGACCTCCAGGGCGCGTACGGTTCATCTGTACCCAGGAATGAGTGCTTACTGCCTGGGTTGGGGACCTCCAGGGCGCGTACGGTTCATCTGTACCCAGGAATGAGTGCTTACTGCCTGGGTTGGGGACCTCCAGGGCGCGTACGGTTCATCTGTACCCAGGAATGAGTGCTTACTGCCTGGGTTGGGGACCTCCAGGGCGCGTACGGTTCATCTGTACCCAGGAATGAGTGCTTACTGCCTGGGTTGGGGACCTCCAGGGCGCGTACGGTTCATCTGTACCCAGGAATGAGTGCTTACTGCCTGGGTTGGGGACCTCCAGGGCGCGTACGGTTCATCTGTACCCAGGAATGAGTGCTTACTGCCTGGGTTGGGGACCTCCAGGGCGCGTACGGTTCATCTGTACCCAGGAATGAGTGCTTACTGCCTGGGTTGGGGACCTCCAGGGCGCGTACGGTTCATCTGTACCCAGGAATGAGTGCTTACTGCCTGGGTTGGGGACCTCCAGGGCGCGTACGGTTCATCTGTACCCAGGAATGAGTGCTTACTGCCTGGGTTGGGGACCTCCAGGGCGCGTACGGTTCATCTGTACCCAGGAATGAGTGCTTACTGCCTGGGTTGGGGACCTCCAGGGCGCGTACGGTTCATCTGTACCCAGGAATGAGTGCTTACTGCCTGGGTTGGGGACCTCCAGGGCGCGTACGGTTCATCTGTACCCAGGAATGAGTGCTTACTGCCTGGGTTGGGGACCTCCAGGGCGCGTACGGTTCATCTGTACCCAGGAATAAGTGCTTACTGCCTGGGTTGGGGACCTCCAGGGCGCGTACGGTTCATCTGTACCCAGGAATAAGTGCTTACTGCCTGGGTTGGGGACCTCCAGGGCGCGTACGGTTCATCTGTACCCAGGAATAAGTGCTTACTGCCTGGGTTGGGGACCTCCAGGGCGCGTACGGTTCATCTGTACCCAGGAATAAGTGCTTACTGCCTGGGTTGGGGACCTCCAGGGCGCGTACGGTTCATCTGTACCCAGGAATAAGTGCTTACTGCCTGGGTTGGGGACCTCCAGGGCGCGTACGGTTCATCTGTACCCAGGAATGAGTGCTTACTGCCTGGGTTGGGGACCTCCAGGGCGCGTACGGTTCATCTGTACCCAGGAATGAGTGCTTACTGCCTGGGTTGGGGACCTCCAGGGCGCGTACGGTTCATCTGTACCCAGGAATGAGTGCTTACTGCCTGGGTTGGGGACCTCCAGGGCGCGTACGGTTCATCTGTACCCAGGAATGAGTGCTTACTGCCTGGGTTGGGGACCTCCAGGGCGCGTACGGTTCATCTGTACCCAGGAATGAGTGCTTACTGCCTGGGTTGGGGACCTCCAGGGCGCGTACGGTTCATCTGTACCCAGGAATGAGTGCTTACTGCCTGGGTTGGGGACCTCCAGGGCGCGTACGGTTCATCTGTACCCAGGAATGAGTGCTTACTGCCTGGGTTGGGGACCTCCAGGGCGCGTACGGTTCATCTGTACCCAGGAATGAGTGCTTACTGCCTGGGTTGGGGACCTCCAGGGCGCGTACGGTTCATCTGTACCCAGGAATGAGTGCTTACTGCCTGGGTTGGGGACCTCCAGGGCGCGTACGGTTCATCTGTACCCAGGAATGAGTGCTTACTGCCTGGGTTGGGGACCTCCAGGGCGCGTACGGTTCATCTGTACCCAGGAATGAGTGCTTACTGCCTGGGTTGGGGACCTCCAGGGCGCGTACGGTTCATCTGTACCCAGGAATGAGTGCTTACTGCCTGGGTTGGGGACCTCCAGGGCGCGTACGGTTCATCTGTACCCAGGAATGAGTGCTTACTGCCTGGGTTGGGGACCTCCAGGGCGCGTACGGTTCATCTGTACCCAGGAATGAGTGCTTACTGCCTGGGTTGGGGACCTCCAGGGCGCGTACGGTTCATCTGTACCCAGGAATGAGTGCTTACTGCCTGGGTTGGGGACCTCCAGGGCGCGTACGGTTCATCTGTACCCAGGAATGAGTGCTTACTGCCTGGGTTGGGGACCTCCAGGGCGCGTACGGTTCATCTGTACCCAGGAATGAGTGCTTACTGCCTGGGTTGGGGACCTCCAGGGCGCGTACGGTTCATCTGTACCCAGGAATGAGTGCTTACTGCCTGGGTTGGGGACCTCCAGGGCGCGTACGGTTCATCTGTACCCAGGAATGAGTGCTTACTGCCTGGGTTGGGGACCTCCAGGGCGCGTACGGTTCATCTGTACCCAGGAATGAGTGCTTACTGCCTGGGTTGGGGACCTCCAGGGCGCGTACGGTTCATCTGTACCCAGGAATGAGTGCTTACTGCCTGGGTTGGGGACCTCCAGGGCGCGTACGGTTCATCTGTACCCAGGAATGAGTGCTTACTGCCTGGGTTGGGGACCTCCAGGGCGCGTACGGTTCATCTGTACCCAGGAATGAGTGCTTACTGCCTGGGTTGGGGACCTCCAGGGCGCGTACGGTTCATCTGTACCCAGGAATGAGTGCTTACTGCCTGGGTTGGGGACCTCCAGGGCGCGTACGGTTCATCTGTACCCAGGAATGAGTGCTTACTGCCTGGGTTGGGGACCTCCAGGGCGCGTACGGTTCATCTGTACCCAGGAATGAGTGCTTACTGCCTGGGTTGGGGACCTCCAGGGCGCGTACGGTTCATCTGTACCCAGGAATGAGTGCTTACTGCCTGGGTTGGGGACCTCCAGGGCGCGTACGGTTCATCTGTACCCAGGAATGAGTGCTTACTGCCTGGGTTGGGGACCTCCAGGGCGCGTACGGTTCATCTGTACCCAGGAATGAGTGCTTACTGCCTGGGTTGGGGACCTCCAGGGCGCGTACGGTTCATCTGTACCCAGGAATGAGTGCTTACTGCCTGGGTTGGGGACCTCCAGGGCGCGTACGGTTCATCTGTACCCAGGAATGAGTGCTTACTGCCTGGGTTGGGGACCTCCAGGGCGCGTACGGTTCATCTGTACCCAGGAATGAGTGCTTACTGCCTGGGTTGGGGACCTCCAGGGCGCGTACGGTTCATCTGTACCCAGGAATGAGTGCTTACTGCCTGGGTTGGGGACCTCCAGGGCGCGTACGGTTCATCTGTACCCAGGAATGAGTGCTTACTGCCTGGGTTGGGGACCTCCAGGGCGCGTACGGTTCATCTGTACCCAGGAATGAGTGCTTACTGCCTGGGTTGGGGACCTCCAGGGCGCGTACGGTTCATCTGTACCCAGGAATGAGTGCTTACTGCCTGGGTTGGGGACCTCCAGGGCGCGTACGGTTCATCTGTACCCAGGAATGAGTGCTTACTGCCTGGGTTGGGGACCTCCAGGGCGCGTACGGTTCATCTGTACCCAGGAATGAGTGCTTACTGCCTGGGTTGGGGACCTCCAGGGCGCGTACGGTTCATCTGTACCCAGGAATGAGTGCTTACTGCCTGGGTTGGGGACCTCCAGGGCGCGTACGGTTCATCTGTACCCAGGAATGAGTGCTTACTGCCTGGGTTGGGGACCTCCAGGGCGCGTACGGTTCATCTGTACCCAGGAATGAGTGCTTACTGCCTGGGTTGGGGACCTCCAGGGCGCGTACGGTTCATCTGTACCCAGGAATGAGTGCTTACTGCCTGGGTTGGGGACCTCCAGGGCGCGTACGGTTCATCTGTACCCAGGAATGAGTGCTTACTGCCTGGGTTGGGGACCTCCAGGGCGCGTACGGTTCATCTGTACCCAGGAATGAGTGCTTACTGCCTGGGTTGGGGACCTCCAGGGCGCGTACGGTTCATCTGTACCCAGGAATGAGTGCTTACTGCCTGGGTTGGGGACCTCCAGGGCGCGTACGGTTCATCTGTACCCAGGAATGAGTGCTTACTGCCTGGGTTGGGGACCTCCAGGGCGCGTACGGTTCATCTGTACCCAGGAATGAGTGCTTACTGCCTGGGTTGGGGACCTCCAGGGCGCGTACGGTTCATCTGTACCCAGGAATGAGTGCTTACTGCCTGGGTTGGGGACCTCCAGGGCGCGTACGGTTCATCTGTACCCAGGAATGAGTGCTTACTGCCTGGGTTGGGGACCTCCAGGGCGCGTACGGTTCATCTGTACCCAGGAATGAGTGCTTACTGCCTGGGTTGGGGACCTCCAGGGCGCGTACGGTTCATCTGTACCCAGGAATGAGTGCTTACTGCCTGGGTTGGGGACCTCCAGGGCGCGTACGGTTCATCTGTACCCAGGAATGAGTGCTTACTGCCTGGGTTGGGGACCTCCAGGGCGCGTACGGTTCATCTGTACCCAGGAATGAGTGCTTACTGCCTGGGTTGGGGACCTCCAGGGCGCGTACGGTTCATCTGTACCCAGGAATGAGTGCTTACTGCCTGGGTTGGGGACCTCCAGGGCGCGTACGGTTCATCTGTACCCAGGAATGAGTGCTTACTGCCTGGGTTGGGGACCTCCAGGGCGCGTACGGTTCATCTGTACCCAGGAATGAGTGCTTACTGCCTGGGTTGGGGACCTCCAGGGCGCGTACGGTTCATCTGTACCCAGGAATGAGTGCTTACTGCCTGGGTTGGGGACCTCCAGGGCGCGTACGGTTCATCTGTACCCAGGAATGAGTGCTTACTGCCTGGGTTGGGGACCTCCAGGGCGCGTACGGTTCATCTGTACCCAGGAATGAGTGCTTACTGCCTGGGTTGGGGACCTCCAGGGCGCGTACGGTTCATCTGTACCCAGGAATGAGTGCTTACTGCCTGGGTTGGGGACCTCCAGGGCGCGTACGGTTCATCTGTACCCAGGAATGAGTGCTTACTGCCTGGGTTGGGGACCTCCAGGGCGCGTACGGTTCATCTGTACCCAGGAATGAGTGCTTACTGCCTGGGTTGGGGACCTCCAGGGCGCGTACGGTTCATCTGTACCCAGGAATGAGTGCTTACTGCCTGGGTTGGGGACCTCCAGGGCGCGTACGGTTCATCTGTACCCAGGAATGAGTGCTTACTGCCTGGGTTGGGGACCTCCAGGGCGCGTACGGTTCATCTGTACCCAGGAATGAGTGCTTACTGCCTGGGTTGGGGACCTCCAGGGCGCGTACGGTTCATCTGTACCCAGGAATGAGTGCTTACTGCCTGGGTTGGGGACCTCCAGGGCGCGTACGGTTCATCTGTACCCAGGAATGAGTGCTTACTGCCTGGGTTGGGGACCTCCAGGGCGCGTACGGTTCATCTGTACCCAGGAATGAGTGCTTACTGCCTGGGTTGGGGACCTCCAGGGCGCGTACGGTTCATCTGTACCCAGGAATGAGTGCTTACTGCCTGGGTTGGGGACCTCCAGGGCGCGTACGGTTCATCTGTACCCAGGAATGAGTGCTTACTGCCTGGGTTGGGGACCTCCAGGGCGCGTACGGTTCATCTGTACCCAGGAATGAGTGCTTACTGCCTGGGTTGGGGACCTCCAGGGCGCGTACGGTTCATCTGTACCCAGGAATGAGTGCTTACTGCCTGGGTTGGGGACCTCCAGGGCGCGTACGGTTCATCTGTACCCAGGAATAAGTGCTTACTGCCTGGGTTGGGGACCTCCAGGGCGCGTACGGTTCATCTGTACCCAGGAATAAGTGCTTACTGCCTGGGTTGGGGACCTCCAGGGCGCGTACGGT
>JBBPBX010086406.1:0-14904 GCA_038048925.1 Garcialebias charrua | reverse complement strand
CTTTTATTGCTGTTGTTTCCTATTCTATTTTCATTGATTTATTGTTCCAGTTTATTCATCTTTTTATCCTGTTAAGCACCTTGGTCAATGCAAGGCATTGTAGGAAGGTGCTATACAAATAAAGTTTATTATTATTATATTATAAATCAAATCAAATCAAAGATGTGAACTAAGAAAAACACCAACTAAAAATACACTAAGCACTAATATCATAGAATAACATTATATTCCAACCAGTAGCACGAACATGAGTTTGCATGAGCAGATGAACACAGCAACACAAAACAGATCAGCAAAATGAACAGATCAGCAGCAACATGAAACAGATCAGTAACATGAACAGATCAGCAGCAACATGAAACAGATCAGTAGCAACATGAAACAGATCAGTAGCAACACAAAACAGATCAGCAACATGAACAGATCAGCAGCAACATGAAACAGATCAGTAGCAACATGAAACAGATCAGCAGCAACATGAAACAGATCAGCAGCAACATGAAACAGATCAGCAGCAACATGAAACAGATCAGCAGCAACATGAAACAGATCAGCAGCAACATGAAACAGATCAGCAGCAACATGAAACAGATCAGCAGCAACATGAAACAGATCAGCAGCAACATGAAACAGATCAGCAGCAACATGAAACAGATCAGCAGCAACATGAAACAGATCAGCAGCAACATGAAACAGATCAGCAGCAACATGAAACAGATCAGCAGCAACATGAAACAGATCAGCAGCAACATGAAACAGATCAGCAGCAACATGAAACAGATCAGCAGCAACATGAAACAGATCAGCAGCAACATGAAACAGATCAGCAAACATGAAACAGATCAGCAGCAACATGAAACAGATCAGCAGCAACATGAAACAGATCAGCAGCAACATGAAACAGATCAGCAGCAACATGAAACAGATCAGCAGCAACATGAAACAGATCAGCAGCAACATGAAACAGATCAGCAGCAACATGAAACAGATCAGCAGCAATATGATGTGATATTTCACAGTGACCATTCTGGTTAGATATTCATGAGTCTAACAGCCTCAGGGTAGAAGCTGTTCCTCAGTCTAGTGGTTCTACACTTAATGCTCCTCAACCTCCTTCCTGAGGGGAGTGGGGCAAAAAGTGTGTGTGCTGGGTGAGTGGGGTCCTTCATGATGCAGGTGGCTCTCTTCCTGCATCTGGAGGTGTAGATGTCTGTGATGGTGGGGAGACTGACTCAAACATCTTCTGTGCAGCCTTCACCACTCTCTGCAGAGCTTCTGCAGCTGTGCAGCCTCTATGCCACACGTTGATGCTGGAGCACAGGATGCTCTCCACTGCACACCTGTAGAAGGAGGTGAGGACTGAGCTTCTCAGACCAGCTTGTCTCAGCCGCCTGAGGAAGTAGAGTCTCTGATTACCTTTCTTAATCAGGCTGGTGGTGTTGTTGCTCCAGCTGAGGTTGTCATTCATGTGTACACCCAAGTACTTGGTAGCTGGAGACCACTTCCACCGCAGATCCTCTTATGTTCAGTGGGGTGTGGGTGTGTTTTTTCCTTCTGAAGTCCACAATGATCTCCTTTGTCTTCTTCACATTGATGTGAAGTAGGGCTGGGCCATATCATATCGTTCACCATAATACCGGTAAAATAATAATAAATAAGCTTGCCCGGGCAAGAAAAATGATATCATGATATGCTAATTTCATGACGTAATACGTCAGGGCGCCCCGCCCCCTTAACAACTGAGCACACCAAACCGAACTGCGTACCTCTCCTCCACCTGTCTGTACTGGTGTAACAGTAGTTGCGCACAATACCAGCTACCTAAAATGCTAAAAACAAACAACGCGCGTCTCAGCTTCTCTCCATCCAGCTCTAAATTAAAGGTACAGACAGCTCAACTGTCTCTTGTGTTCTACACTCGGTCCACGGACTAAGAGGCAGGGGATCAGAGAGAGAGTTCAGTCAGATAAATGAATCAGAGGAATGAAACGTTCCTGCAGGAACAGATGAAGCTGAAACACCAACAAGCTTCATGGTCAGTTGGACGTCTTGTTACAAGTTCTGGAAGTTCTAGCTCATTTAAAGGCAACATATATTTTGTTGTACAGGTTTCATTAATGCTCAACAGATCTTAAGCTTCGCATTTTATTTAGTTGTTTTGGGAAACTACACCTGCACTTTATTTTTTCTGGTGGATTTTGTTGATCTTTATTTTGTGCAGACTTTTTCAATCTAAATAACAGAAGGATCATTAAAAAAATATATATATATACAGTACTTGGAGACTGAATAGTTTACTAAATAATTTCTGTAAAATTACCCGTTGTTTTAAAAAAAAATTATAATACTGCAAAGCAACATGTTAAGTTAATTTTGTCAAATAAATAACTGATTTCTTTCTTTTTTTATTTGGGTTATATCACGAAATTTATCGTTATCGTCAGGATGCTCTGAAATATTACGATATAATATTCGAGCCATATCGCCCACCGTTAATGTGAAGGTTATTCTCCTTGCACCAGCTCTCCAGGTGTTCCACCTCCTGCTTGTAGCTGGACTCATCATAGTTTGTAATGCATTCCACCACAGCTGTGGATCATGATTTTGAAAGCAGAAGTGAAGTCCGAAAGATCATACGGGCGTATGAGTCCTTCTGTTCCAGGTGGATGAGAGCATTGTGGACCACAGAGGAGATGGCATCCTCTGTTGATTGGTTCTCACAGTATGTATACTGGTGAGGGTCCTCGTTGATGTTGATGGTTGTTTTGATGTGGGTCATGACCAGTTTTTCGAAGCATTTAGCTACTATCGGGTGAGGGCCACTGGCCAATAGTCATTCAGAGCAGTCACTGTAGAGCTTTTTTGGACTGGGATGATGGTGGTGTGGTCTTCAGGCAGACGGGATCTGTCTACAGGGCAAGTGAGGTGTTAAAGATATTGACCAGCACCTCGCAGAGCTGATCGGAACTTTCAACACTTTCCCAACACTTTTTTTTGGATTATGGTATTTTGACAAATTGGGGTTAGGATTTCCAACTAAACGCAGTGATAGGACCACCAAACTCACAGATCCTGTTCTCCACGACAATCCTGACCGCAATCTGTGAGATTCGTGTCTGTCTGTCTGTGTCGTGAACTTTCAACACTTTCCCAACACTTTTTTTTGGATTATGGTATTTTGACAAATTGGGGTTAGGATTTCCAACTAAACGCAGTGATAGGACCACCAAACTCACAGATCCTGTTCTCCACGACAATCCTGACCGCAATCTGTGAAATTCGTGTCTGTCCTACGTTTTACCTATGAATTATGGGTATTTGTATTTGGACAAATTGGGGTTAGGATTTCCAACTAAACGAAGTGATAGGACCACCAAACTCACAGATCTTGTTCTCCATAACCCCCTGAACAAATGCATTTTGTGAGATTCGTGTCTGTCCTACTTTTCCCTATGAATTATGGGTATTTATGTATGGATATTATGAAAATATCCAATAGGATCTATCACAGATGTGTATCCGGAAAATATCCAATACTAGGATTTATTATGTATGGGTATCCAGAAAATATCCAATACTAGGATCTATCACAGATGTGTATCTGGAATATATCCAAATACTAGGATTTATTATGTATGGGTATCATGAAAATATCCAAATGGATTTATCACAGATGTGTATCTGGAAAATATCCAAATACTAGGATTTATTATGTATGGGTATCCAGAAAATATCCAATACTAGGATCTATCACAGATGTGTATAGATATAAATGACTCTGGTCAGTTTGTGGTACTTGTACTCCTTGACCTTACCGCTGCTTTTGATACCGTCGACCACAGTATCCTCTTATCACGGCTCGAACACTGGGTCGGGATCACAGGTGCTGCATTAGACTGGTTCCGCTCATACCTTGCTGACAGAAGTTTTTGTGTTAAGGTCGGGAACAGTGTATCCCCTTCAATGTCTCTTTCCTGCGGGGTCCCACAAGGCTCAATTCTCGGTCCACTTCTTTTCACGCTCTACATGCTCCCACTGGGGACCATCCTAAGAAAACATGGAATTTCATTCCATTGTTACGCAGATGATTGCCAGATCTACCTGCCACTGAAACCAGCTAATGCAGGCTCCCTCCACCCTCTCCTAGAATGTCTGGATGACATTAAGACTTGGATGGCTTCAAACTTCCTAAGTTTTAATGACCAGAAGACTGAAGTCATCATCTTCAGCCCTAGCTCAGCTGCTGCCTCTGATCACATAAACTTGGACTCCCTCCAGCCCTATCTCAATCACTCTGTAAGAAATCTTGGGATGGTTTTCGACTCGGACCTTAAGTTCGACAAACAAATCAGCTCCGTTCTCCAGAAGAGCTTCTTCCAACTGCGGCAGGTAGCTAAGCTCAAGCCGGTGCTGTCCAGACCTGATCTTGAGACACTAATCCATGCATTCATCACAACCCGCCTGGATTATTGTAATGCACTGTATGCTGGGATCAGTCAGGCCTCCTTCTCACGCCTTCAGCTCGTGCAAAATGCAGCAGCCCGGCTTTTAACCGGTACACGTAGGTTTGAGCACATTACACCTGTTCTCTCCTCCCTGCACTGGCTCCCCGTGCGAACTAGAGTCGACTTTAAAATCCTGTTGTTGACCTACAAATGCCTAAATGGCCTCGCTCCCCTCTACCTCTCTGAGCTGCTGGAACCATATGTTCCACCGCGGGCCCTGAGATCATCTGATCAGATGCTCTTGGCGGTCCCAAAAACACGACTGAAGCTCCGTGGAGACCAAGCATTTTCAGTCACCGGCCCCAATCTCTGGAACAACCTGCCCCTCAACATTAGACAGGCCTCCTCCCTTCACATGTTCAAATCCCTGCTAAAAACTCATCTGTTCTCTCTGGTGTTTCATACTGTGTGAGCTGATCTAGTATATATTTATATTTTTTTTACTCTTTTTTTACTGTGTTTTTCATTTTAATATTGTTCTTATACATTTTTATTTACTTTTACTGCTGTTAATATCATGATTGTTACGAGTGATGTATGTTACGGTTTCTGTAAATTTTTAAACCTCTTTTATGTTGTGTGTGTGAAGCACCTTGATAAAAGTTTATCTGTTTTAACTGTGCTATAGAAATAAAATTGACTTGACTTGACTTGTATCCGGAAAATATCCAATACTATGATTTTTTATGTATGGGTATCATGAAAATATCCAAACGGCTTTATCACAGATGTATATCTGGAAAATATCCAATACTAGGATTTATTATGTATGGGTATCCAGAAAATATCCAATACTAGGATATATCACAGATGTGTATCCGAAAAATATCCAATACTATGATTTTTTATGTATGAGTATCATGAAAATATCCAAACAGATTTATCACAGATGTGTATCTGTATGGTATCATGAAAATATCCAAACGATTTATCACAGATGTGTATCTGGAAAATATCCAATACTAGGATTTATTATGTATGGGTATCCAGAAAATATCCAATACTAGGATCTATCACAGATGTGTATCCGGAAAATATCTAATACTATGATTTATTATGTATGGGTATCATGGAAATATCCAATAGGATCTATCACAGATATATATCCGGAAAATATCCAATACTATGATTTATTATGTATAGGTATCCAGAAAATATCCAATACTACGATCTATCACAGATGTGTATCTTAAAAATATCCAATAATAGGATTTATTATATATGGTATCCAAAAAATATCCAATACTATGATCTCACAAGTATGGGTATGCATAAAATATTCTCTATTAGGATCTATCACAGATGTGTATCCAAAAAATTGCCAATACTAGGATCTCTCAAGTATGGGTATGCATAAAATATTCTATACTAGGATCTATCACAGATGTATATCTGGAAAATATCTAATACTAGGATATATTATGTATGGCTATCCAAAAATATCTAATACTAGGATCTATGACAGATGTGTATTAGGAAAATATCCAATAGTAGGATCTTTCTCATATGGGTATCCAGAAAATATCCAATACTAGGATCTTTCAGGTATGGGTATGCATAAAATATTCTATACTAGGATCTATCACAGATATTCACTCGGAAAATATCCAATACTAGGATTTATTAAGTATGAGTATCCAGAAAATATCCAATATTAGGATCTACCACAGATGTGTATCTGGAAAATATCCAATACTAGGATTTATCATAAATGGGTATCCAGAAAATATCAAATACTAAGATCTATCACAGATATGTATCAGTAAAATATCCAATACTTGGATCTTTCTCATATGGGTATCCAAAAAATATGCAATACTAGGATCTCTCAAGTATGGGTATACATAAAAAATTCTATACTAGGATCTATCACAGATGTGTATCCGGAAAATATACTAGACTAGGATTTATCATGTATGAGTATCCAGAACACATCCAATGCTAGGATCTATCACAGATGGGTATGCGTAGGATATCCTGTACTAAGATCTGTTACGGATGAGATCTCCCCGTATACCACCGGAAACACATTGGATATGTGGCAGATACGGACACTTGCATACTGTTGTATCCCCCCGGATATTAGGCCTTTTTGTCCAGTGTAATATCCGGGGAGATACAACAGTATGCAAGTGTCTGTATCTACCACATATCCAATATGTTTCCAGTGGTATACGGGGAGATCTCATCTGTAACAGATCTTAGTACAGGATATCCCACGCATACCCATCTGTGATAGATCCTAGCACTGTATATTTTCTGGATCCTCATACATGATAAATCCTAGTATAGGATATTTTCGGGATACACATCTGCGATAGATCCTAGTATAGAATATTTTATGCATACCCATACTTGAGAGATCCTAGTATCGGATATTTTCTGGATACTCATATGAGAAAGATCCTACTACTGCATATTTTCCAGATACATATCTGTGATAGATCCTAGTATTGGATATTTTCTGGATACCCATACATAATAAATCCTAGCATTGGATATTTCCGGATACAAATCTGTGACAGATCCTAATATTGGATATTCTTTAGATACACATCTGTGATAGATCCTACTATTGGATATTTTCTGGATACCCATACTTAATAAATCCTAGTATTGCATATTTTCCAGATACCCATCTGACAGATCCTCATATTGGATATTTTCCGGATACCCATATACAATAAATCCTAGCATTGGATATTTGTCGGATACACATCTGTGACAGATCTTACTATTGGATATTTTCTGGATACTCATAAATAATAAATCCTAGTATTAGATATTTTCCGGATACACATCTGACAGATCCACATTTTGGATATTTTCCGGATACCCATACATAATAAATCCTAGCATTGGATATTTGTCGGATACACATCTGTGATAGATCCTAGTATTGGATATTTTCCGGATACCCATACTTAATAAATCCTAGTATTAGATATTTTCCGGATACACATCTGACAGATCCTCATATTGGATATTTTCCGGATACCCATACATAATAAATCCTAGCATTGGATATTTGTCGGATATACATCTGTGACAGATCCTAGTATTGGAGATTTTCTGGATACCCCTACATAATAAATCCTGGTATTAGATATTTTCCGGATACACATCAGACAGATCCTCATATTGGATATTTTCCGGATATCCATACGTAGTAAATCCTAGTATTGGATTTTTTCCGGATACACATCTGTGATAGATCATAGTATTAGATATTTTCTGGATACCCATACATAATAAATCCTAGTATTGGATATTTTCCAGATACACATCTGACAGATCCTTATATTGGAAATTTTCTGGATACTCATACATAATAAAGCCTAGCATTGGATATCTTTTGGATACCCATACATAATAAATCCTAGTATTGGATATTTTATAGATACCCATACATAATACATCCTAGTATTGTATATTTTCTGGATACACATCTGACAGATCCTCATATTGGATATTTTTGGATACCCATACATAATAAATCCTAGCATTGGATATTTGTCGGATGTACATCTGTGACAGATCCTAGTATTGGAGATTTTCTGGATACCCATACATAATAAATCCTGGTATTAGATATTTTCCAGATACACATCAGACAGACTCTCATATTGGATATTTTCCGGATATCCATACGTAGTAAATCCTAGTATTGGATATTTTCCGGATACACATCTGTGATAGATCATAGTATTAGATATTTTCTGGATACCCATACATAATAAATCCTAGTATTGGATATTTTCCAGATACATATCTGACAGATCCTCATATTGGAAATTTTCTGGATACTCATACATAATAAAGCCTAGCATTGGATATCTTCTGGATACACATACATAATAAATCCTAGTATTGGATATTTTATAGATACCCATACATAATAAATCCTAATATTGTATATTTTCTGGATACACATCTGACAGATCCTCATATTGGATATTTTTGGATACACATACATAATAAATCCTAGCATTGGATATCTTCTGGATACCCATACATAATAAATCCTAGTATTGGATATTGTCTGGATATGTATATTTAACTTTTCATTAATTTTCATTCAACCTTTATTTAGTCAGGTAAATCTTATTAAGCCTCATGGGCTCATTTACGAAAGCGAACTGCTAAAACTAAAGAACAATGAACAGACTACACTTGCTTATTGTGTGTATGTGTGTGTATGTGCATGTGTATATAAAATGTTATCTTTACACAAATCCTAAAGGATTTTCTTTTTCTATCAAATGTATATTACACAGATAGGGGATGTGTCAAAGATGTCAAAGATTAGCAACAAAACTGACCTTAGTATCAAATACTCCCTGTGGTATCTCTCATGGCCAAAACTATTCCATTGACCACCAATTAAAATTAAAATTGTTTTTATCTCTCTTTAATTAGCTTTAAACTCTACCATTCAGCAGTTTTTCCATTGTAAGAAATCCTTGTATTTTGAGATTATATTTTATTGCATCATGAAACCACCAGGGGTCACTAAAAGTTATCTATTTGCAGGTTTGAAATTATTTCTGTTAATCAAAATGTTGATTTGGAGTGGATGTTAAGAATTTATTTCACTCACACATACACAAAGAAAAAAAGGTATATCCACTGGTGGTCATGAAGCTCCATGAAAAAGCTCACCATAAAATAGTAGTTAAACAGAACTTGTTTCCCCACAGAATCCATTGTTTTGGATCTTGTTCAAATTGAATTACTATTTCATTCATTTAACCTTTATTTAGGCAGGTTAATCCCATTGAGCCTTGAGGACTCATTTACAAGAGAGACCTGGTTACAAACAAAGAATGATGACAACAGCAAAGGTATGCTGGTGAAGATTCTCAGTCGTCCAGGACATGATAAAATCAAAAAGGCGTTCAAAACAAGATCAACTCGACTTTATTTGTTGCAAAAGACGTTTCGACTTTTTCAATTCACTGAAACCAATATGTGAGCGTCTGGAGTCATAACAGTCTAAAGAAATCACGCACCATCATATGTAAATTGCAAGCTGAGGTGACACATACATGTAAATTGACAGAGCACACCTTAACAGTAGGGGGTTCCCTTGAGGTCTCTGACAGAAGACACAACACTGTATGTAAATTGACAAAAAACACCTCACAAACCAACAACAGAGGTTTCTCAAACAACTTTGCTGAAGCTCCCAGTATACTGTGCGTGATGCCCAGCCCCGTTGGACTCACGTGTGCTACGTGTAGGATGTTCATAATATAGTTCTGTGCAAGCGCAGCTCTCTGGAGTGCAGGCTCCAGCAGCTGCAGCAGGGCAGAGCGAAAAAAGACAGAGGGCTGCGCAATGGTTTTCTGTGTTTATATGTTCATGAAAAGTTTTAAAAAATAAATTAAAAACAGGGAGTGCTTCTCCTTCAGCCCACACAGCAGACCTGCACACCAGGAAATATTTAGAACCTGGTGCAACCTCGTTGGACATGACTTTAGTTCGCTCGTGACAAGTTCATTCATTCCTCCTCCTCAGAGGAGGAAGTGAATGGTGACAGCTTCAAGTGATCACTTGACTTTTGGCAAAAAAAACAAAAGAAAATGCCAGATCAGCGATGAAGAAGAGGAATTTAATAAATTTGTGTCTCAAAACAGTCCGGTGCGAGGCAGTTTGTCAACGCGCGCGCGTAGTAAAATTTGAGCTTGGCGCGTTCACGCCCGTGATCAAAGGCTTGTGCCGCGGCGCTCCCACGGCGCTCCCTGGACGTGCCGCGGCGCTTGGAATAACGCAAAGCTATACTGGGGCCTTAATTCACAGACAAGACACCTCTGCTTCCCGTCTGGGAATCAACCCCAAAACTGAGTTGTAAAGGGCAAGGCATAGATCCGCGCTGGAGCGAGCGCCGCGCCACGCCCTGCCAGCGCCGTGTGAGCGCCGTTGCACAAGCCTTTTGTTAGAGAGTTCAAACATTGATCATTTAAACTTATTACTTTAATGTATTCTGATGAATCATTAACCAGTTTGCTTTACTAAAAGTCTTTCTGTATGAAACAAAACATCTCTGAAGAACATAACTTGTTGCTTCATGCACACAGAACAAAAACACTGATTAGGCCAGCTCATGTTTTAATCACAGATAAGGTTTTGACATTACGTTATTGTTTGTTATGACATTGCCACACTCATGTTTTAATCACAGATAAGGTTTTAACATTACGTTATTGTTTGTTTTTACACTGCCACGTTTTCCATGTGCTATCTGAAACTGTCATCCTGTTACTCATTATTGTCCAACCTTTGAGAGAATAAAAAGCCAGTACGCACTTTCCAATTTGGATTTGATCTCAAACACTTTTGAAACTTGTTTCAAAGTGTCTTGAGGTGATCTCCCATTTTCAAAGTCTGCTGCTCTGAAAATTAATTCTTGTCTCTCTTCTTGTGTGGTTCGTGTTGAAGGTGAAGGTGTTTAAAAATCCTCCATCATTGGTTCCCTGACCGGGATTTTCCTCTTACTTGTCTCCGGTGGACCCAGAGGACGGACGCACTACTAGCCCATGCACGGCATTGTCAAAAGTCTGGTAAGGGTGGACGTTTTACCCCGCCACGCCAGCGTTCTTTAGGTCCGATTCTCTGGCCATCGACGGGACGGTTTGACGGAAGATCCAGTCGAATACCACACGAACCTGCAAGGAGTGAGTACATGTTATTGCTTCGTACGGCGGGAAGTACGTTATTTGCTTAGTACGGCGAAAAGTACTGTTTTGGGTTTGCCTTGCACAGCGAGAAGTGCTGTAAATTGCTTTGTACGGCGGGAAGTACTGTTTTTGGTTTGCCTGGCACAGCGAGAAGTGCTGTAAATTGTTTGCTTAAATACAAGCTTGAAATACTAGCTTGGGTTGTTTAGCACAGAGATAAGGTGCTATAAAGTTTGCTGACGTCCGGCGTGGAGGGACTGATTGTTTGCTTAAAGTACGGCGTGAAGTTACTTAAAATTTGTTTGCTTGGCACGGCGGAAGGTGCTCTAAATTTTGCTGACGTACAGCGGGGAAGGTACGTAAATAGGAAAGTTGTGTTCATCAGGCTGCATCGGTGAGTGCCTGAGAGTTGTGTGTGCGTTCTTTGAGCTTGTCTGTCTCTCTCTCTTTTTCTCTCCCTCTATCTGTGTGAGTTTACCTCCCTTCCTTTCTCCCTCTCTGTGTGTGTGAGAACATGAGTTCACATGTAAATTAAAAGTTTTGAGCTGGCTGCCGAGTCACAAAGTCAACTTTAAAAAAGGACAAAAGGAAAGTGAAGATTAATCAAATAAATTAAAAAGATAAATACTGAAACTAATAATTACTAACTGCGCTGAAAGCAGGCCGGCTCCTCCGGGAACATCTTATCTGGTACTGAGATATCACCTCCTGTGAAAAACAGAAACAAACAGAAGTTTATGCTACTACTACATCTCAGTTTTAAAACGAGACTAAATAATACATATAAAACGTTAATCATTGTATTTTTCTGCACTTACAGTTATAACAGTTATAACGTGATAAGATCGTCTCTAAAAACGCATCCGGAAACACGGGTCAGATACCTGAATTATTATTTTGAAATAAAATGAAATAAAATATTTGCATGCTTATTTCAAACAATTCATCGTAGCCGATTCGTTTACTAGCATTTGAGATATCGATTGATGTTGTTTATGAAATTCTAATCCAAATACTTTAGGTTTTAAGCTTAAACAAACGTGGAATTCGAACATTTTTGCATTGAATTTGGCGTTAGCGTAGCTATTAGCTAGCGGCCCATTTCTTAACACTTTTTAACGATAAAAAGTCCAAATTATTTCGCTAAAACCAAGCGGGCATGATTGCGTTTCTTGTATTGAATATCTAAAGGCAAAACTATCCGACTTTAATCAGCTAAAATTACTTTTTTGGGTCGACAATTACAGCCCACTGGACGCTAACGTTGCTACGAAACTTCGTCGCCCGTCTAAAATCCATAAATAGGTAATCATTCTGTATAAACCGGACGCTTCAAATGTTTGTTTTCGCTGCCAACAAACGCTGAGAAATTTGCTTACCGATTTTAGTGATTATCTTTTAGATGAATGCGGAAAACAAATCCAAGTCTGACGTATCACCATCACAAGTACATTGCACTTTGACCCCGGAAAAAGAAGAACGTCAAAACTCCTGTAGAGACCCATAGTGGCCAAACATCGCTACTACATTTGCAGATTAGTTTACCTTTTTTTTAGACGATAATTTAAGTTTTTAGAGGCTCGAATACAAAATAAAAATAAAAATAATAAACAATAAAAACTTGGCACTTGTAAATTATATAACTAACATATCTGACAGTCATGGGAAATAATAGAAGTAAAAAATCTCCTACAGGAGCAGAAACAAACACGAAAGATTTGAGATTCATGAGCCAGAAACATCCAGAATCGGTTAAATATGTCGAAGAATGGATGAAAGAATATGAGATCAAAAAGTCAAAGTCAAAGTCAACTTTATTGTCAGATCTGCAATATGTACAGTGCAGGACATACACAGGACCGAAATTGCGTTTCTCTCAGTCCCTCGGTGCAACAGTAAACATCTAAACATTGAAACACTGAAACATATAATAATAGACATAAGCATAAAATAGTAAACCTAACACTGTCCTGAGTTTTTTGCATAGTGGTATAAGAGTATGAAAATTTACACCAACTCTAAAACTAAAACATTAAACATTTAATGAACATAATATTGTCCTGAGTTTTTGCATACTAGTATAAAAAAAGAGTATAAAAAGTATAACTAAAATAAACTAAAGGTTTCTAGCATTGACATTTGCAAAGTGGCAAAGCAGCGTATGAGTCAATGTACACAGTATATGTATGAGGTAGTAGTTGATGTTGTTGTAGAGGCAAAAAGTGGCATATGCAGTAAGGCACATTGGGCATCCCTAAATAAGACCGTTCAGAGCACACTGTATATGTACCAGCAGTGGTGTAGATACTAGAGTAGTGTAAATAAATGTAAACAGTAGTAATTACATGTAGGCAGTAGTAATAAAAGTAAACAGTATTAATAAATGTAAACAGAGAATGTAAACAGTATTATGATTATAGGCAGTGATGTAATACAGACATTAGTGCAAGTATGAGAAGTAGTGCAAACTGTATGAGCACATGACCGAGAGTTCAGTGATCAACCCGTTTGATGACAGAGTCTAGTGTTAAAAACTTTGTGTTGAGTGATAATATGTGAGAAAGTTTTAGTGTTAAGGCAGTTCAAATGGGAGGGGAGGCAGAGCAGGCAGAGTGTTTAGCATTCTGACTGCCTGATGAACAGAGCTGTCTCTCAGTCTGCTGGTTCGAGCCTGGAGACTCCTCAGTCTCCTCCCTGATGGCAGCAGTCTGAAGCAGCTGTGTAGTGGGTGTGTGGGATCACCTGCCATGCGGTGGGCTTTCCGAGTGAGGCGTTTGCTGTGTAAGTCCTGCAGTGAGGGCAAGGAGGTGCCCACGATCTTCTCAGCTGCTCTCACAATGCGCTGGAGGCTCTTGCGGCATGATGCAGTACATGCACCAAACCACACAGTGATGCAGCTGGTCAGGACACTTTCTATGGCACCTCTGTAGAAGGTGCTCATGATGGGGGTTGAAGCTCCAGCCCTTTTCAGCTTGCGGAGAAAGTAGAGACGCTGGTGAGCCTTCTTGGCCAGTGCTGCAGTGTTCCTGCTCCAGGACAGGTCCTTTGAGACGTGCACTCCCAGGAACTTGGTGCTGTCTACTCTCTCCACTGCGGTGCTGTTGATGGTCAGAGGGGGATGTTGGGCATCCCTCTTCCTGAAGTCCACAACAATCTCCTTTGTCTTCTCCACGTTGAGAGTGAGATTGTTGTGTCCGCACCACAAGGCCAAGCGGCTCACCTCGTTCCTGTAGTCCGTCTCATCGTTGTTGCTGATGAGACCTACCACTGTTGTGTCGTCCGCAAACTTGATGAAGTGGTTGGAGCTGTACGATGGTGTGCAGTCGTGTGTTAGCAGGGTGAATAGAAGGGGGCTCAGCACACATCCTTGTGGGGCCCCTGTGTTCAATGTGATGGTGCTAGATGTGTTACTCCCGATCCGTACTGTCTGTGGTCTCCCGGTCAGGAAGTCTAGCAGCCAGTTACACATTGAGGTGTTCAGCCCCAGACTGTCCAGTTTAAGGATGAGCTGTTGGGGGATGATGGTGTTAAATGCCGAGCTGAAGTCGATGAACAACATTCTAACATAGGAGTCCTTCGTGTCCAGATGTGTGAGAGCTGTGTGAAGGGCAGAGGAGATGGCATCGTCGGTTGAGCGATTAGGTCGGTATGCAAATTGGAAGGGATCCAGGGAGTCAGGGAGGACAGATGTGATGCTTTTCATGACTAGCCGTTCAAAG
>JBBPBX010086405.1:0-14904 GCA_038048925.1 Garcialebias charrua | reverse complement strand
GCATGCACGGAGAGAACATGCAAACTCCACCCAGAAAGGCCCCCGGACCAGGATTTGAACCGGGGACCTGCTCGCTTAGAGGCAGTCAAAGTCAACTTTATTGTCAGAACTGCAATATGTACAGGACATACACAGGACCGAAATTGCGTTTCTCTCAGTCCCTCGGTGCAACAGTAACCATCTAAACACTAAACACTAAAACATTTAATAAACATAAGCATAAAATAGTAAAAAAGTGTAACACTGTCCTGAGTTTTTTCATAATACAGGTAGTCCCCGAATTACGAGCGCTCTGATCTACGAGGTTCCAGACTTACGAGCTGGCGAATTTTTGGAAAAAACGCAAAAAATACTGAGTTTTCATGTGTTTTTTCACCACAGTTAGTTAGATAAACATATGGACACACGTTTCCGATCATTTTTATGCACTCATAAGCAGTTTTTTGATGAAAATAGAGTGTTTGTAGTCGCGCTAGCGAAACCGTTCCAATTTACGAGCGAAATTTCGGACTTACGAGAGACATGGCAACCGTTCCAAATTACGAGATTTCCGGTTTACGAGCGCCTCGTTGTAACGGATCTCGCTCGTAAATCGGGGACTACCTGTAGTATAAAAGTATGAAAATTTACACCAACACTGAAACACCAAACACCCCTAAAACACCAAACACCCAATGAACATAAGCATAAAATGAAATAATAAAAGTGTAATACTGTCCTGAGTTTTTGCATAGTAGTATAAAAAGTATAAAACGTATATCTATAAAATAAACTGAAGTTTCTAGCGTTGACATTTGCAAAGAGTCATCAACATCTCCAAAAGTTTGGTCTGTGTTGTAAAAAGCTGCACTTTGAACCTGCAGAAGGAATGTTGTTGTTGGAATATGGGGGAGATGTTTTGTTTTGGCTACTGGGGGGATGTTTTGAGCACACAAAAGACTTCAGCCCCAGGGGGTCACACAAACCTAATTGAATGCAAATCCCTCAATCTGTCATTTTACAGTCTCTGGTTAGTGTAGTACTCATCTGAATATTCTGGTATTCCTAGTGTTAAGATGGGCTTTACACCATCTAACAAGTGCTCACAATGCATAAGTAACACACCTGATGATTATATTCACGCGCTCTGGTTCTGTCCACCCGTTCAGAGGTTCTGGGTACAGGTATGTGAAGACTTGTCTAAATGTTTGAAATTTAATATCCCACTCTCTCCATCTGTTTGCTTATTGGGTATCTTTGAAGATGTTATACTAGAAAAAAATACATCCTATATGCTTTTCACTGCCTTATGCATCGCAAAGAAAACCATACTCGTAAATTGGAAAAATAAAAATAATCTTAGCATTAATCAGTATAAAAATCTTCTGTTAGATCATATTAGTCTTGAAACAGCATCTGCCGACACATTGGATCAATCTATTTGGCATTCTTTGATCGGCTCCGTTACGTAGTGAGGGTGGGGGGTCTGGGATGTGGCCTTGTGGGGCATTGGGACTGGAGGGGGGGAGGTTGGGGTTTGGGGCGCCGGGGGGTTGGGGCTGCTTGGGCGGGGAGGACCTTGTCTTCGACCTGGGGAGGACCGGGGGGGTTCTGGGGGATATCTGCTAGGGACGGCATGCGGGCCCTCGGGTGGTCGGTGGCGGCGGTCATGGGTCGCCGGTCGGTGACCCGGCTGTGCTGGGGTGGTTTCGGGGCGGGTGCCGGAGGCTTGGGACTCTGGGGGCGTGTCGTCCCCGGGCTTGGGCCTGGTGGGGGTCGGGGGTCTTGGGCTCTGGCGGGCGGGTCGCCGGGCTATGGGCTGGCTGGCGCTCTGGTGCCCGGCTCTGGCCGGGGGCTCTCGGCTCGCTGGTGGGTTGGGGTTCATATGCTGGGGGGTGGGTGTCTGGGGGCGTGACTGGTGGCCAATGGGAGGGGGCGGGCAAACCCAGCCTGGGTGTCTAATGTGTTATGTGTTCTGAAAGTTGTTAATATGAAGGGTGGGTGTAGTATTTCTTCTGGGGTGGGGATTAAGTGGATGTCCTTGATGATGGTCTTGGACTATGCTTGGCCGGTGTGCGGGCCCTGGTTGGGGCCTGTTCTTGGTGCTTCCTGGCTCTGTCGGCGGTTGGGCGGGCGCTCTTGGCCGTGTCGTCCATGTGGGATTTTGTGTCTTCTTGGACGGCGGGCTGACTGCGGTTCGCAGGGGTCACGGCGGCCCTGGTGGGTGTGGGCTGTTGGTTCTGCTGTTGGCGGCCCTCGGGGCCGTGTCCTCTCTGGTCTTGGCTCAATGGCCTGGCGGTCGGAGAGGTGTTTCTTTTTCCTCGCTCCTTGGGTGGACCTTGGCGAGCTGGGGGGGTACGCAGGGTCAGCGGGGGAGCTGACTCGCTGTGGGAGCACTGTTCCTGCAGATATTTTTCTCCCCATCCCTCAACACGCACCTCCGCCCTCTTCATCTTAAATTAATACATGTAGGGAATTTGAGTCTCGGGTGTGCTGCGATGGTTTTACATCTCTGTTGTTCAGAGCACCTGGGACTCAATTTTATATACACTTTAGACATTCATTCATAAAACCCTGATGCATGCTCAATAATCCAGGTAGAAAAATCCAAAAAAGCTAAGTCTGGTCCTCTGGACATTCAAAAAACAAAACAAAACAAAGCAAAAAAAAAACTGTAGAAACGTTTCGTCTTTCGTCCGAAAGACTTCCTCAGTCTGAGAAGCTGAGTTCAGCTCAGTCTTATAAATAGCACCCTCCCACAGTGGATCAACCAGTTGGCTGATGACAGCCGAAACCAGCTGCTCACATGATCAAGGAGGACCATCAGCCTGACGATGGATCGTTAACACCCTGATGGTTGTTTGCTATTCACAGAGGGCTGAGTGATACTAGCAATAACAGCATTGTAAGTGGGGGACAGTTGAACCCGGAGGCCTCCACCTCTGTTTAATGATGGACGGTTTCTTTTCACAAAGATGGCCTCCTTTACTCCTCTCTCAAACCATTGTTCCTCTCTATCAAGGATGTGAACATCTTCATCCCTGAAAGAGTGACCGCTGGCCTGGAGATGAGTGTAGACTGCAGAGTCCTGACCTGATGATGTTGATCTTCTGTGCTGGGCCATCCTTTTGGCCAGTGGCTGTTTAGTTTCCCCGATGTAAGACTGATCACAGCCCTCCTGACACTGAACAGCATACACAATATTACTCTGTTTGTGCCGGGGGACTGGATCTTTGGGATGAACCAGTCTTTGTCGTAATGTATTTTGGGGTTTAAAAGCCACTGGGACGTTGTGTTTAGAAAATAAACGTCTCAATGTCTCTGAAACTCCCGCAACATACGGAATGACCACTGGTCTGGGTCTGGGTTCCTTCTTTTCACCTGATGGCTGGCTGGAGTCCTGTTTGGGTTTCTTCTCTGCTTTCAGGAAGGCCCAGTTAGGATATCCACATTTCTCTAGAGCCTGTTTTGTGTGTGATTTCTCCTTCTGTCTGGCCGCTGAGTTAGTGGGGACGCTGTCTGCTCTGTGGTACAGAGTCCTGATGACTCCTAACTTGTGCTCCAGAGGGTGATGGGAGTCAAACTGTAAATACTGGTCTGTGTGGGTGGGTTTGCGGTACACCTCAGTTTGCAAATTTCCTCTATCAGAAACTGAGACCTCACAGTCCAAGAAAGCCAACCTGCCATTTTTTACATCTTCTCGTGTGAACTTGATATATTTATCCACAGAGTTGATGTGATCAGTGAAATGTTGGACTTCCTGAGATTTAATTTTAACCCAGGTGTCGTCAACATACCTGAACCAATGACTTGGTGGTCTCCCTGAAAAGGATGTCAAAGCTCTCTTTTCTACCTCCTCCATGTACAGGTTGGCAACAATAGGAGAAACTGGAGACCCCATAGCACACCCATGTTTCTGCCTATAATATTGCTCCCCATATGTGAAGTAGGTTGACTGCAGGCACAGTTTCAAGAGTTGACACAGTTGTTCTGTGGAAAGTGTGGTCCTGTTGCTCAGAGTGGTGTCTGATTTTAACCTTAAACAGACCACCTCTACTGCTTCATCAACAGGAATGCACGTAAAGAGTGATGTGACATCAAAAGAGACCATTGTTTCATCAGTCTCCATGATGACATCCCTCACCTTATCCACAAAGTCCATGGTGTTCTGTATGTGGTGTTCTGAGCTGCCAACTAAAGGGATGAGTACAGACGCCAGATATTTGGAAACATTGTAAGTGACCGAGTTAATCATGCTAACAATTGGTCTTAAAGGTACACCCTGTTTGTGGATTTTGGGTAAACCATAAAGACTTGGCGTGGCCTCCCCTGGGTACAGTCTGTGGTACAGAATATTGTCAATAGCCTTGTCCTGCTTCAAAATTTTCAGGCAATCTATCAACTTCTTCTTGTAACCACTTCCTGGATCTCTTTTCAGCGGTTCATAAGTGGTTAAGTCACTAAGGAGTGACATAACTTTCTCATGATAGTCTTTCTGGTTCAAAATCACTGAAGAATCATACGCCAACAAAAATGGAGGTTCCTACCGAGATTGGTTGCACGCGCGGACAGGAAAGGATGAGCCGGAGTCCAGAGCACTGATCAGTGACCGGTCACCTCAACAAAAAAAGGTAAGCAGATTCCTGTTTAAACGAAATCTGTGATTGGACATTTATAGGCAAATTTTAACTCAGTGTGTTTGGACTCCAGGGTTAATACGTGAAAAAAGAAAAAGAACGTTACAATTAAAAGTAGAATTGTAAGTTTCCAGCCAAGACTCCAGATCCCAGAGTAAAAACACGCAGTGGTTGCGCACCCAATTGATCGACGGATCAATCTGGTTGAGGGGGGGTGGGGTTCTAGAATAAATATTCGCCGTCACCCCTGAAACCCTAGACCGAGTTCACTGTTAATCTCGTTAGGTTTTGTGGCTAACTATAAAACAGTGTCAATTAAATCCACTTATAATTTGACTTTTGATTAAGTGGAGGCGGGATCTGGTGAGGTGATGTATTTGTATATTACCATGCGTAAATACGTTATAATACATTAGGAATGAAGGTATTGAAAATTAAACCCACAAACAAATAAAATAAATAAAGTGTGGGACTGGGTGAAAAAAAAAAAAGAAAAAATTGAGGAAAACGCGCTGACTTTCGCTGATAAAATAATCTGATAAGAGTTCCTGGACCAGTTAAAAATAGAATAAGATTAGTCACAGAATACTAAATCCTTTTTTATGTTCTAAAATAATGGTTTCCTGCCATGTCACGTCAGCTTGCCTGCCTCACCTGCGTGACTTGTCTCTGCTCTCCAAACTGCGCGTGGCTTTCTCTCTCTGCAGCGCTGTGCTGCTCTGGACCAGTGGCGGAGCTAGACTTTTATTGCTGGGGGGACCGAGAGGGGGCCAAAGCTATAAGTGGTCCACTTACTACGGCACAGTGGGAAAAATGGTTTTATCCCAATTTTTTTGGGGGGGGATTTGTAGACGCTATGAAATTTTGAAACAACATATTTTTTCCTTTAAAATGATACAGGCTCTCAGTTTAAACTTTTGATCTGTGATCTAAATATTTTTAAGTTTAGAAACCAAGTGGTTTTCTAAACAGCTTTAGTGTTTGACTTTGTCCACACTCATAAAATACACAATGAAGTACCCAAAAAAAAATAAAAATAAAAAATAATAAATAAATAAATAAAAAAAAATATATATATATACCGGTAAACTTAAATGGTACATATCGCCCCTTGCTGCTTTACAATTCTGGTTGGTGGTGTGCCTCGTGATTTTTTCAGTGAAAACACTGTGCCTTGGCTCCAAAAAGGTTGAAAAACACTGGTATAATGAAAATAAACAGTTTAAGTTAATTAGAATGATTTAAAAAAAATAGCTAAACAAGAGCATGGTTTTGCTAAATTAGGCTGAAAAGTTGGATTAAAAATGTAGAATTAGCTGAAAAAGCTGAAACAGGCTATATACAGAAATTATTAAGTAAAATACCTTGATATCACAATATTTTTTGCCTCAATAAAACCACGGTCCTACTTGTTATTTATTTAATTGTTCCCATACATATCTTTTAAAAATGAGAGTTAAAACTGCATATTTCTCAGTGCATTTGTGTGTACAACTGGACCAGTGCTGTTTTTATTTTTATTTTATAGACGTTTTAATAAGATATAACACCCTGCGGACTGTTGCTCGCTGCTCTCAAAGCCTCTCAGCTTCTGCGCAAGAGGAGCAAGAGCCGCGCGGCTTCTCTCGTCTTCTCCCTGGCTCCCGTTCTGCTGTTACCCCTGGAGTTCTGTTCGTTGACTCAGGGCTCGGTTCTGTCCAGCCTTTTTGCGTGGAGCACGCGCGCTCAGAGCTCTGCTGTGCGGCTACCTTCTGAACTCCCGACCCACGGGGAGAGAAAAAAGAGAGGGGCAGATCTTCCCGGAGCTTTTGCTAAAAATCTGATATAAATCATGAAATAACACATTTACCGTTATTTCTCTACAATATCCACAGTATTCCTACGTCCCATGATGCTTTGCGCGAAATGTGCACACGACTTCCGGTTGACCGGAAACACCGTTTGTTTACATGCGAGTAATACAGTTGAAGACAGTCCAAACTTTGTTGTTTTCGTTCATTAAAAATGTGGGAACACCACTCGTTTTGTTAAAAGAGGAGGGACAAATAAAAAGAAATTACAGATGTTACCTGATCGCGCAGACATAATTTAAAACGACATAAATAGCGAACGCGTTTGCTCCGGCCTCTCGGCTAAGGTTTGTTAGCAGCTATCCCGGCTAAAAATACCGGGAGCATCTGAGATCTATCGTTTTAAGACAGTAAATCTTCCAAAAATCTCATTAATATCCCTCCCCGAATAAAAAGAAATTACAGATGTGACCTGATCGCGCTGACATAATTTAAAAATACATACATAGCGAACGCGTTTGCTCCGGCCTCTCGGCTAAGGTTTGTTAGCAGCTATCCCGGCTAAAAATACCGGGAGCATCTGAGATCTATCGTTTTAAGACAGTAAATCTTCCAAAAATCTCATTAATATCCCTCCCCGAATAAAAAGAAATTACAGATGTGACCTGATCGCGCTGACATAATTTAAAAATACATACATAGCGAACGCGTTTGCTCCGGCCTCTCGGCTAAGGTTTGTTAGCAGCTATCCCGGCTAAAAATACCGGGAGCATCTGAGATCTATCGTTTTAAGACAGTAAATCTTCCAAAAATCTCATTAATATCCCTCCCCGAATAAAAAGAAATTACAGATGTGACCTGATCGCGCTGACATAATTTAAAAATACATACATAGCGAACGCGTTTGCTCCGGCCTCTCGGCTAAGGTTTGTTAGCAGCTATCTCGGCTAAAAGTACCGGTCGCGCCTGACATATATCATTTTAAGACAGTAAATCATCCAAAACTCTCATTAATAAACCCTCCCTGAATAAAAAGAAATTACAGATGTTACCTGATCGCGCAGACACAGCCATAGAGAAGGATGCAGGAACACTCTTTCTTTGTTTTGGGTCCGTGTTGAAAACACTGTTGTTTTAGCCAAAGATTTAGCTTGGTCCGGTTGTTGGTGCAGCCGCGAACAGCACAGCAGGTACCTGAACCCCGGTAGGACATTTCAGTAAACGTTCCGTTTAAACAAAAGCTGTGTTTGCTCCGATAAAATGAATGAAAATAACTTTCAAAAACACCCGCGATCCATACTCCGCCTATGGAATAAGGCACTTCCGGTGTCGGACAGGAAGTTCAATGCACATTCGCAAATACAGTGACACCCTCAGGAATATTGTGGATAAATAAACGCTCCTGTATTATTTTTAAATAAACAAATAAATAATGGCGATGCAATTTGAAAACATGGTGAGTCATGGACTTTAAAGAATTCAAAAATGGAAGGAGGAAAATAATGATTACTGTATTTTTAGCCTGTATGACATATTTATGGATTGATTTTTCTTCTTAAACTTGTCACAAGCTATCTGAAGATTAAATATGAAACAAACATTGAGGCGCTGAAGTTAGAACAGTTTTATTTAGATACAGCAGTTAATAGAGTAATAAACGAATTCTCCACCTCTTCAGGAGTTGGTGCTGGGTTCCTGAAACACAAAAATAAACATTATATTAAAACGGTTTACACTTCTCCATTTTAACAGGATTAGATCATTTTCTACAGCGTGAATGTGGGTGAAATGAAAAAATAGAACTTCAGCTCAGCTCTGAACGAGGGTCTGGTTTTAACCAGGCTAGAAGGCCTCAGGATTGTACGGTTTTTTGAATAAACAAATAAAATATTTGCGGATAGTTCGAGTTAAATTAATTAGGACCAAATGAACCGTCACAATTGGAAGGATTGATCAAAAAGGATTATGACATTCTAGCTCAATAATTTTAGGTTATAACACAGACAAACGGGAAAGTTGGAAAATTGCAGTGAACCTCCCGTTAGCATAGCATAGGCTGCCTACAGCGGACATTCTATAACTTTGTAACGGTAGACAGCTCACATCGGATTCGCTAACAAAGCGCAAAGTGGCGCGTCATGTAGATAAACAATATCGACTTTAAATAATCCAAATTTAGTTTTGTAGACGAATTTAGCAGCTAACAGCAAAGCTAACAAGCCACTAGGTCCGACTGGTTCACGAGATGTAGTCTTATAATTTGTGTATAGGACGTGAGGAGGTAGAACCGAACACATCATACTTACATTCTCCAATATAAGAAGCAGAGAAAGTGGATTACCAATCTGGAAGACGTATTTTTGTGAATAGCTCCAGTGAATGTCCACGTCTTGTGAGCATTGACCGGTCGCAGGGTTGCCAGATCTCTAGACCGAAAGAAGCGATCAGCTCCTTCAAAACAAGCACAACTAAGCGACTCAATGTCCACGAGAAGCGAAAATAAAAACCCGCCACAAGCGGCTGATCAAATTTGAAAGCGGCTCCAGGGAAAACAAGCCCAATGCCGCTGGAAATAAGCGGATTTGGCAACTATGGGGACGCAAAAGACACAGTTGTTTCGTGTATAGCCTGAGCAGGGTTGCCAGGTGAGAAATGTAGGATTATCGTACACCCATCATAAACAAAATAAGTATGCTCGATAGTCACTCTATTGTTGAATACTGTAGCGTTTAACAGGCACTCACAGCTTTGTGGCGTCAGTACTGGGGGGAACCATAGACATTAATACGCATTATTGTCTGGTGGTAATTAATGAGCTCGACAGAAAGTCTTCTGTCACATTTAGAAAAGCACGATTAGCTGGAATTCCAAGACGCCTTCAGGGTTCACAAAAAACTCCGACAGACAGTTGCGACAGGCTGATGAAAACCGATCACAATTACACGTTTACAGAATGGCGAAATTATTGTATTTTTGGCCTTTGTCGGGATTATTGATGGTACATCGTACAGAGGGCAAAATTATCGTACAAATACGAAAATTATCGTACACCTGGCAAACACTGAGCCTGAGTATAATGGAGACCCCTGATGGACGAAAAAAGGTACTGCAGACAGGAGCATAATAATTTCTAGAAAAACCAAAAACAGGTCGGAGTTATTTTTATTTATTTAATTTAGTCATCCAGTTGGGTTATTCGTTCTGAAACATTTAATAAAAGTAAAAGGATGCAGGTGCAGATTTTAATAACTGTTTGGAGTCAGATGAATAAAAGAAGAGGATAGATTGGGGTTTGAAGAAAAATAAATAATAATAATAATAGTAATGAATTCAATTTATAACGCACTTTTCATTAATGGAAATCTCAAAGTGCTAAGGAGGGAGTAGCCCTCACAGACAGGTCTTAAATAAATACATCTTTAATTTTAATCTATTGGGGACATAAATTGAATCTCAATTTATAATAAGTGGAGAGTTGGACTTTAAAAATCGACTAAGGGGTGACAAAGACCCGCCAGGGGGTTTTAGTCGGCCCGCAGATGAATCTGAATTATAAAAAAAAATAAAGAAAAAAAATAATAAACGCTATTTTCTTAAAAATCTGCAGTAATAAAACAGCTACGCTCGAAGCTCAATTTATGGGTTCACAGTTGCTTCCTAGATGTGGAAAATGGATTTAAAATTCATTCATTTCTAAATTTTGATGCACTTTTAACATGCAGGAAAGGGTTTTAACAGAACTGTTTTTTTGTATGTCCAGAAGCCCAGATTTAGCTTTTTTAGATTTCTCTACATGGATTATTGAGCATGCATCAGGGTATTTAACAAAACAGTTTGTTGAATAAATGTTTTAAAACGTGCAATCACTGATCAGTTTTTTAATATGTAATGCACTTAAATGTTAAACTGAGTAAAAGTGTAAAAGGACAATTAATTTAATGTTGATACTTTTATAATTTATTTATTCTTTGCACTAATACAAAGAAAAAAAATGGACTTTTGGAATGAGTATTCTGGTCTGACCCCCTTGAGATCAGATTAAGCTGTATGTGGCCCCCAGATCAAAATGAGTTTGACACCCCTGGACTAACAGTTATATACCTGGAACAACAGGCCAAAATGAAAGAGCCCACATTTTACTTTGAATAAATGAGCCACTGAGCTTAATAATTTCAAATTGACAATTTAGGAGGGCATGTAAATACACACGATGCATAAATAACTCCAACAAGAAGGCAGATCTTAGAAGGCTCAAGGAATTTGCTAATTATCATAGACTGTATACTAGCAAGGGGGTCTTAGAAGACCGTACATTGTACGTTCTGAAATAGAAGTAGGCTACAGTATTTTTTGATTTCAGGGTTAAATTGATTATTTCACTTTTAGGTAAACTAATGTTTTGGATCTGTTGTGCAGATCAGATTAGAAGATGCCTCCGTCGAAGGATCCATAATAAAGATTGTTAACAGAAAATTAATTTGATCCTGGTCTGTTAATGATTTTTTAATTTTTTAATTTTTTAAATAGCCTCATTGAACAGTGTTGATGGAACGGCAAGAGCGAGTCTTATAAATCCCACCTCATCTTTACAGAACACATAATGGTAAATATGCATTAAGATAGGCCTCTGTCAAAACACATGCAGCATCTGACTTTTGAATCTCAGCTACTGTGGTTATTGATCAGATCGGATCAGATTTAATATGAAGGTGTGTCCGGAAACTGACTCACTGTGACTTCACTGGGAAGAACAAACTCATATGCAACCTTGCTCAAGAACTTTGAGGGGCATACGCAAGGAACGACTGAAAACAACAAAGGCACCGAAAGAACAAAAGACTGTCCACAAAAACTTTCAGCCGAGCAGAGGCAAAGACTTTCTCAAAGAACTGTCAAAACATGGTCATCAGACACAAATGGCCAGGATATACGGTCCGGATTTGGGGGGTCCGGACGAGAATCAGAACCCAGTGAACGTCTCACTGGGGGCTGGAACAAGAGAAAGCTGAACACGTTCTCCAAACAGACAAGAGAACAAATGGTCCTGAAGTCACTCACACCAGCAAAGGCCGCACCCCATATTGATCTGTGAGGATCTGTCGTTGATCTTAGCAGCCGGGATCAAAACTACAGTTGCTATGATAAATTTTTAATAAAACACATAGGCACATTTGGGCCTGCTAGCGCAGGCTTCATGATTTTTAGTTATACTGTGCTCAGGTGGATCTGACGACTTGCTTCTTCTGGTTCCTGTAACTCTGTGGTGAAGCGGAAGGGGAGCAAGGGAAATGATCCCAGCTCCTGACCCTAAAACGAGTTAACTTTTATATTTCTGTTTTTGCAGTTATCCTTGGCGGAGTGCATGTTGGGAATCTGATGTGTCACAAGGGGTACATTTTGGTAAATGATTATAATTTTAAAGAAAATGAGATGATATCGTAGATTATAGTTAGCTATATGGTTGTGAAAACCAAATTAGAGGTGGCAATAGGCTGGGTTTTAGGAAACATTTTTCTGGGATCCTGACATTAGTGCTTAGGTTAAAGGATGGTAAATTAAATTTAGACACAATTTCCAATTTATTAACCAAATAACTTTGGCATAATTGAAACTAGGTAAAGTTTTGTTTCAAAAGGGGGTTAAGGGGCTGACAGATGTTTCTAAAAATAGAGAGGTTGAAACTGGTCCCTAGAAATAACTAGATTGTAAATGTTTCCTAGAAACAACTAGGCCGAAAAATGTTCCTAGAAATAACTAATTAACTAAAAGATGGTAAATACATTTTGGTATACAAAGAATAATAAGGATAACTGATAAATTGGCGTTATAAACAAAGTTCACTTGCGTTGATATTGAGGCGGCATCGGTCTTGAACGTTTTATTTTCTTTAATCATGTCATGGGGGAAGGAGTATTGATGCAAGCATATTTCGAATGAGCAATTAATAACACTGTTTTTTTTCCCCTCTGTGAAAGTGTGTGTAGCAGGATGGGGGACCCCCCTTGGAAATGTTTCCTGCCTGCAGGCTCAAACCACTCAAACCTGAAGTGGACCTGATCAGAGGATGTTTAGAAATATGATGGTTCTGTAGATTTATAGCAATTGACTTGACTAGACGACATGTGACTTATTGACTCAGGGAAAATGTGTATAGAACCACAGGTGTACAATGTTTTGTGAATTATGCTCTGCCGCCGCTTGCTATGTTATTTTTTTAATTATGCTCTGCCGCCGCTTGTGATGTTATTGTTATGTGTGTAATTTCTGCTATAAGCTGAGTGAAAAGGTACAGTATTTTTTGTAAGTATGAACCGCCTTAAAACTACTCATAATTAACCCTAATGAAGATTAAGCCTCTTCCAAACCAACTAACATGCATGATTCATTCTTTGTACTACTGATTTATAATTGATTGGGTGTTGTTTGCTGTGGCACATTCTGTTTATGATAGGTGGTTCCTGGAAATGCTCCAGCTGAGGGAGTTTTCTCAACGGAGTCCCGGGGAGGCAAGACCAGAACAGCCCTGGTCAGGAAGGACCCGTGGGGGGTCGCTGAACGCACACCCCAGGCAGTGCGTGTCAATGCCAGGGGATCCACACGGTTCAGTGTGCTCCAACTAGAGCTGTCATCGGGCCGGAAATCCACGGCCCTACCCTACCCGAGCCCTTAGTTTAATTACCCAAGCCCGAGGGAGCCCGCTGATTTCCTAGAAATCACCGCCCGACCCGACCCTACCCGATTAAAAAAAAAACAACAAAAAAAAAAAAACACTACGTTTATTTATTAAGCTTTTACTGCGTTCTCCCACTCAGCAAAAGAACTTGATGTTGTTCTTCTGTGTTTTGATGGAGGAGGTGTGAGCGCGCTGCTCGCAGTGACTTTTGAAGCTTCAGGAATGTCAGGAATGCGGCAACTTGTTCCGCCGCAGATGAGAGCAGTGTGCGGACGTGAGCGTGCACCTGACGCACGTCAGCTGGTGACATAATTTTGAGCTTGTTAAAGTTAGGCCACAGAAATAATGCAACTCTGTGCAAGTCGTGGATAATAATTTTGCGCTCCAGCACTTCTGCATGTCGCGCAGAAACACCTGCTGCGGAGAGTCTGTGTGAGGACTGGCAGTGTTGCTTCAGTTTCTCATTCCAGAGACAAACCAGGTTGGTGGGATATTTGTCACCCTCCAGTTCTCTCTGTGCACGGTAAAATGGTTCGAGAAATGTCACTAAAAAGTCCAGCATGTCGGGGGAGACGCTGTCCAGGCGCGCGCCGCGCGCCTGCTCTCTGGCTGAGTTTGCGCAATTTAGTGGCTGCGCTCAGTGCGCTGCGGTTTTCACCATCTAAATTCACTCTATTAATTATTTCCTCATCAATAAACTTACTGCCTTATATTCTTTACAAGCAGATTAAAACAATTTTATATTGTGTGCATTTTTATTTAGTTTTGTTTGTGCTGTATGATTAAAAAAAACCACATCAAAGCCCGAGCCCGACCCGCGGCCCGCCAATCAAACGCAAAAATATGGCCCTACCCTACCCGAAGTCGGGTAGGGCTCGGGTAGGGTCGGGCTCGGGCAAAGAAACGACACTCTTCAAACCAGGACTATATTATTCTAGACTAATAGAAGAATATATAAAACTAAGTTTGAGCTTTGTGAAACGTTTTGCTGATTTGTGAAACTTCCACAAAGTTTGTTTTTCATCATTTTTAGGCTACTGGACCACATTAGACCTGGTCCAGGTCAAAAACCACAACACCTACACTCTTCAAACCAGGACTATATTATTCTAGACTAATAGAAGAATATATAAAACTAAGTTTGAGCTTTGTGAAACGTTTTGCTGATTTGTGAAACTTCCACAAAGTTTGTTTTTCATCATTTTTAGGCTACTGGACCACATTAGACCTGGTCCAGGTCAAAAACCACAACACCTACACTCTTCAAACCAGGACTATATTGTTCTAGACTAATAGAAGAATATATAAAACTAAGTTTGAGCTTTGTGAAACGTTTTGCTGATTTGTGAAACTTCCACAAAGTTTGTTTTTCATCATTTTTAGTCTACTGGACCACATTAGACCTGGTCCAGGTCAGAAACCACAAGACCTAGACTCTTCAAACCAGGACTATATTGTTCTACACTAATAGAAGAATATATAAAACTAAGTTTGAGCTTTGTGAAACGTTTTGCTGATTTGTGAAACTTCCACAAAGTTTGTTTTTCATCATTTTTAGGCTACTGGACCACATTAGACCTGGTCCAGGTCAAAAACCACAACACCTACACTCTTCAAACCAGGACTATATTGTTCTAGACTAATAGAAGAATATATAAAACTAAGTTTGAGCTTTGTGAAACGTTTTGCTGATTTGTGAAACTTCCACAAAGTTTGTTTTTCATCATTTTTAGGCTACTGGACCACATTAGACCTGGTCCAGGTCAAAAACCACAACACCTACACTCTTCAAACCAGGACTATATTGTTCTAGACTAATAGAAGA
>JBBPBX010086404.1:0-14905 GCA_038048925.1 Garcialebias charrua | reverse complement strand
GCTCCACCGATGTACTCTGCACCGTGAACCGTCTGGTCGCCAGCAGGACCCGGTCCGCCTCCTCCGCCAAACCCCGGTAATCACCGGTAGATAAACAAGGGGAGTTGGCCAAAGTAGCCCTCACTTGCGACGGAAGCTGGCGCAGGAAAATGTGAGGGAAAAGGAAACCCCCGTCGTCTGAACCAAGTAGCGACAGCATTTTGTCCATCATGTTCACAGCCGTGCCGTCACCCAAACCCGGCAGCGATAGCAGTTTATCAGCCCTCTCAGTTGAAGTCAAAGTGTACCTTCGAAGCAGAAACTCTTTGAGGGCGCCATATTTGCCCACGTGTGGCGGGTCGCGCAGCAGCGGCATGGCTTTGCGGGTTGACTGCATATCCAGAGCCGACACGACCAAGAAGTACCTGGTTTCATCTGCGTTCACGCCTCGGAGGCGAAAGAGTGCCTCGATGTGCTGGAACCACGAAACCGGGTCACTCTGGCGCAGAGTGAATGTGTGAATGTGTGAATGTATGAATGTATGAATGTATGAATGTATGAATGTGTGTAGCATTCAATGTGTGTAGCGCTTTGAGATTTTCACTAATGAAAAGCGCGTTATAAATTGAATTCATTATTTTATTATTATTTACTCTGCCAGAACTCCGGGAGCTTAACACTCGCTGCGGGAGCAAAGTCGGCTGGGTTCGGCTGCAACAGCTGGACAGACGTCGCGGCGGCGGGGTCCGAAGAAGAAACAACATCCTCGTTTGGTTCTGACATATTTCACGTCAGGTCACCAACTGTAGCGTGTGAAGAAGGAGAAACAAACTGATCTGCAAGCAGTTGCCTTTAATCCTTCGAGCGTCAAAACCAGTTACAGAATGAATGAATGAACACACGAACACTTCTTCTTCATCACCTGGTAAAACCTGGGGAGCACCTCGCTGGCTCCTCCTACTGGGTGAAAGAGAGATGAGGCCACATGCCTCCCAACACACCACAATGTATGCCAAAGCATAAGTATTGAGTTGTGATGAGAGCATTAACATGACTGCACAGCATATATGTACCGGTAGTTTTGGCAGTAGACAAAGCCATTTGCTGTATGGCATCACTACGAGTCGACTCTTGCCTGCAGAACAGCAGGATGACAACCACAGCCACTGGTATGGGGCCTCATCTGGGCAGCTGATATAAACTCCCGGATGTAACACCGGAGTTACTGATTATGATTTATATGAGTACTGTACACAAATTTACTGCTGAAAGAAGTTATAACAAAGCAGCGGGCAAATACAGAGCTCCAGAAACATATGGTCATGTAGAAAGTTATGCAACAAAACTGCTAACAAACCAGCTCTGTATCTGTAAAGAGACAAACTATTAGTTTTACTATTGTGGAAGATGTGCTTTTGTTTGACTCCAAATGTTGTGTTTGTTCATTCCTCATCAGTAGAAGTTAAAATTATGAGCTTATTTTTAAAGTTGTGTCACCAATTGTTAATTTTCCTAAAATCTTCTTGACTATACAATTACACTATTTAAAACCAATAAGATGGAAAATTTGAGCATAATGGGATAGTGCTGGACTTTTATATAGTGCTGCAAATACTGTACTAGGTGGTGATGCTTAGTGCATATTGGCATGTCTGCATATCCTGCCTTCAGTTACCTTGGATGTTCACTGAGCAGTACAGTGAATCAATGTTGTCACTCATTTTTAACATGTCTCTAGAATATTTTGTGTCCCTGGCCACCATAAAAGGCAGGCAAACATGTTATTGTTGGTGTGTGTGTGTGTGTTTACTTGTCTGTTTGTGTGTTAGCAAAATACATCATTAACCAGTGAATACATTTTAATGAAACCTTCAGAAAGTAATTAGTGCATTTTCAGCTACAACTGATTTAAAGGTATAACTAAATAGCTTTTGGAGTTAAACCAATTCAAGATGGCAGCCACAGTTGATTAAATTAGTTAACATAACATACAGTATTTTCTGGTGTATAGGTCGCATTGTCCAATTATCACCAATAGGTTGGAAAAATCCCTAGATAGGTCGCACCTACATTTAGCTCTGCTGCAAATGTCTGCCACAGGAGCGCACAACAAGGCTTTTAAGAAGATTAACACTTAAAGCTGCTATATGTAACTTTTCTAACAATATATTTTTAACATATTTCTTCACTCTGTCACTAGATTGATGTTAGAGAGGTAATCTCTGAAAAAAACTAAAAAAAAAATATGTCCCCTTGCTTCTCCAGGTGGTAAATAAGCATTTCTAAAAAGAAAAAGTGACCCGCCATTTTCCAGCCAATAAAAACAAAGTTTGTAACCAGCCAATAAAAACCGAGCTTGAATTTGAATCAGCCAATAAAAACAGAGCTTGAATTTGAATTTCAACAGACCACAAGGGGGCAGAGCCATATATGGCTCTGAGGGGGAGGGATCAGAATGCTTTGCTTGTTGAATTTTTTTCTAAGTGCTGATGTTCTACAGAAATTTGTTTGATAAAAATTAAAGCAAATATATGTCTGAGCTGAACTTTTCCTTAATAAATGAACGTAATTGTGAAATGAGCTGGATTTAAAAATTTGTTTCACCGAAAGTGATAACAAGCCATATATAGGTCGCAGGCCTTGAAAAAACCATAAAAAGGTGCGACCTATACACCGGAAAATACTGGGTAAGTGGTATTTCCAATTCCCTCCTTTCTCTCTGCAAGAAGGGACAAAAAGGGCTACAACTCTTTTTTTATATATATATCGATACTGAGTCTTTCACCCTCCTTGGATGGCATTAATCTGCCTCCAGCTCTAATGTTAAAAATATTGGTGTTATTTTTGATCAGGACATGTTTTTTACCCCCCACATTAAAAATGTTACTATAGAACCACCTGCATAATCTCACTAAAATTAGAAACATCTTATCTAAAAATGAAGCAGAAAAACTGGTTCATGCATTTGTTACGTCTAGACTGGACTATTGTAATGGTTTATTAACTATGTGTCCAAAAACTTCTTTAAAAAGTCTTCAGTTGATCCAAAATGCTGCTGCCAGAGTCTTAACCGGAGTTAATGGGAGAGATCATATATCTGGTTCTGCTAAAGGTTTCTTCCTCATGAGGGAGCTTTTCTTTCCACTGTCACCTTCACGCTTGCTCAAGATGAGTTTTGCAATGGAGTTAAATTCAAAGCAGTCTGCTCCTCAGATAAATCATGTTAAATTATGATTTTATATATGGATGTTCTGTTCAGTGCCCTGAAATGACTTGTGTTGTGACTTGGTGCTATAGAAATAAACTGAACTGAATTGAATAGAGCTACAGTTTGGTGTTGTAGTAGCTGATAATCCTCCACATCACAGCACACTTTAGAGCTTTGCTTAAATGTTTGAAATGCAAAACACATTTCTTTGGAATGTTAGTTTAAATGCATTTCGATTTCAGAGACATGCAGGTTGCCTTTGATTTTATTCAATAGTGCTCCAAGATGTGTTGAGAATTATTTGTAAGCTCTGACTGGACATTTTGATGCTTTCAGAATACAGGTGATCCCCGACTTACGAGCGAGTTCCGTTCCTACGAAGCGCTCGTATGTCGAAAATTCGTACGTCGGAACCCGAAACACGTGTTGTTCGTTAGTCCAGATTTTCTGTCGTAAGTCGGAAAATGTATGCTAGCGCTACTACGAACACCCGTTTTTCAACACAAGCGTACATGCTGGTTCATAAACATGCACAGAACTTTGTTAGCAAACGGTTAGCTAACACACTTTCATCTAAAAACACATACCAGTGCTGTATTTTCTGTATGTTCTGTACAACTTTACTGTTCGTTAATCAGTTTGTAAGTCCGGATTTTCTGTCGTAAGTCGGAAAATGTATGCTAGCGCTACTACGAAGCAAACGGTTAGCTAACACACTTTCATCTAAAAACACATACCAGTGCTGTATTTTCTGTATGTTCTGTACAACTTTACTGTTCGTTAATCAGTTCGTACGTCCGGATTTTCTGTCGTAAGTCGGAAAATGTATCCTAGCGCTACTACGAACACCCGTCTTTCAACACAAGCGTACATACTAGTTCATAAACATGCACAGAACTTTGTTAGCAAACGGTTAGCTAACACACTTTCATCTAAAAACACATACCAGTGCTGTATTTTCTGTATGTTCTGTACAACTTTACTGTTCGTTAATCAGTTCGTAAGTCCGGATTTTCTGTCGTAAGTCGGAAAATGTATGCTAGCGCTACTACGAACACCCGTCTTTCAACACAAGCGTACATACTAGTTCATAAACATGCACAGAACTTTGTTAGCAAACGGTTAGCTAACACACTTTCATCTAAAAACACATATCAGTGCTGTATTTTCTGCATGTTCTGTACAACTTTACTGTTCGTTAATCAGTTCGTAAGTCCGGAACATCGTATGTTGATGACGTCGTAAGTCGGGGACCACCTGTATTCCCAGCAATCACAGTAAATCATTTATAATTCTACATTTGTGAGTTGACTCCAACAAGTACAACAACAAGGAGCTTCCCACTCAAGTTTCAGGCAGCCAGTGACTGAATGTAAAAGTTTCTATGTCCGGGCAGTCCACAAAAAATAAAATAAACAAATTCTTGAATAAGATAAGATCACATAGACAAAGTCTGGTCTAATAATACGCAGCTGCTCCTTAAGTGATTTCAGAGGCGCTGTTTAAAGAGCTCATGACAACAGAGCCGTAACACCACGCTCCAGGCCCCTGTGGAAACCACGACAGCTCTCAATGCCGCAGCGCAGAAATCCTCACCGTCATTTGTTCATCACTTAGTTGGGTCCTTGAGTACAAGATGTCTGTTCTAGCTCAAACATGTCAACTTCTAAACCAAAGACACGTCAGTTTATGGAGAGCGGACATGAAGTGCTTCGGGAAAATTACACATGGAGCACAGCTGAGAGTGAGAGCCAAACAGAGAAGTGGATTAAAGAGCAGTGACCGAGGCAGCAATCCCATCAAAGTGGGTATTACTCTGAAATGTGATCCTATGTGACACTACAACATGTTGATCTTACAGCACTGGACATAATGAGGGCTGCAGATTAACCTGCCACTTATCAGATCCTTTCAAATTCAAAACTCAACCAGGAGAAAGATACAGTGGTTAGGAGCACAAATTTAAAGTAAGAAAATATATCTTTATTATTTGTATTAGCAAAGAACAAGACGTCTTTATCGTCCAGTTTTCTTGGTTGATGAAACAGACTAACATGCCTTCAGAGTCTTAGAGACTTCAAAAGTTTGTAATCAAAGTCAAAATGTCTTTATTTGTCATATGCACCACATGTGGTACATGTGGTGGAACGGAACTGTGTACACAGTGTCCCAGTTACATCCAACAAAATTATTAAAATGTAAAAGAAAAACAGTACCGGTAATAAGATCTAAGATTTGAACTCATCATGGATGAGGAACAGGCTCTGCTGGGAGTGTCCAGTTTAAGAATTGTTTAAAACAAAAAAAAACACTTTTTTCCACACAAAAACACTCTTTCACCTAATTTGACCCAGTGAATTACCTTTGTTGGTAAAAGTGAGTAATTTTGGAATTGCTGAATCTCTCCAGTTCAAAACAGTCTGATAATTCAAACTGTATTTTAACCAATTTCAACCAATTAAAATGAATACATTTTGTAACAAAGTAATTGAAGGAAGTGACTTGTAAAGGTTAATAATCCATGAATGTGTACATTCTGTGAAAACAACAAATGACTAATGAAAAATCCCATCTCTGTTGAGCCTCTGTAGCTCTTAGTGATCACTTTTTTTTTGTAATTCTTTATAAATCTTTCAAGACAAGTGAAGTGTTGGTTTCCTTGGATAAATACATTTGACCAATTAGCATTGTATAGAGTTTGTGAATGTTTTAGTACAGTTCCTGTGATGACTGTGGTGATTCTTTCACAGCATTCTGTGAAACGTAGCATTCTTTCACAGAGGCATGTTGATGTGAGAAACAGTTGTTTGATAAGCCTGGAAAAGGATTTTAAAAACAGCCTTTGTTTAGCTGACCATTAACCAACTTTAGCTTCTTTCTCTATACTCAACACTCCGTGTCTGATGCCATGGCTGATCAATTACTAAGTATTGATAACCATTAGACAGAGCATCACTTCTAAGTGGACTGGACCATCCCTTTTGTCAGTACATGATGTTTTATAAGTTTGTGAAGGGTCTGAAGAGTCCATGTTGCAGCTTCTAGTGGACTTCTTTGGGACAAAGATGAGCCAAACTTCAGTCTGGATTCAGTTTCCAAAAATCAGATTTCTAATGGTGCGTGTTGTGCACAAGTGTCAAAACAAAAGAGCTTACCGCATATAAATGAAGGAAGACTAATGCAAAATGCTTGGAACTTTGACGAAACTTATTTTGCAATGATTGACAAAGGAGGCCTATATTTGAGGGAGAACTATGAATAAAGATGTTGTACTTGGACCAGTAGACAATTCCCTCTGGTAGAAACAAAACCTTATACGTTCCAGACTGATCTGAAAACTGTAAGGACATAACCCGCTAGTAAACTCTCCAAACTTCTTTTATTAAGCATGTTTATGGATGTTGTGTTTTTAGTGAAAAGTGAGAAGACAATTTATTTTGTATTTGTCTGAAAAAATAAGATTCAAATGATTTAAGAATACCAGACTGAAGTTTCAGTGAGCTTCTAAACATTCTGCCCGTACCGCATAAAATATTGCAACGTGATCTGGTTAATGTTAAATATACTCTATTACATTTGTTTTACATGCTCATCATAGTCACAATGTATTTGAGTGTGACTGGATGAGCAGAGTGCTGCTTTCTGCAGCCGCTCCATGTTCAAATAATTCCGCCTTAAGGTTCAGACATCCTCCACCGGGATTCATTTTAGAGTGTCGGTCAGGAGTTTGGCTCAGAAAAGTCAAAAGCTTCAAGTTTCTCTCTGTTTTCGTACGAAACGCTCAGCCAACACCTCGGGCTCTGTGTAAAAGTTTTCACCATCTCTCAGAGCGCAGTTAATGTCGGCACGAGGTTTTGAGATCAGGGCGCTACACAAGGACGAGGAGAAAGATCCATTTCGTTAATAGATTTGACTATTATTTTTTAATAAAAAGTGTTGAGAATAATTGACTGTTATTATTATTATTATTATTATTATTATTATTATTATTACAACGATCACAGTTGAAAGAAATCAGATGCTGGAATTTTTAGACAATCACGAGGAGCTTGAGTGAAAAACCCATAAAGATTTATCTAAAAAAACAATAAAAGCAGCACTGTGCCAGACTGCAGGTGAAGTGAAGACGAGGAGACTAAATGGACAGGGACTGATGAGGACGCTGGAGACAGGTGGCAGGATGATAATAGGGAACAGGTGAAAGTGGGTGTGGCTGGATGGCGGAGTAAAAACTAACTGAGGAAAATTCTGGGGAAATGAACTGGTGGCGCAACAAAACTCATAATCAACAAAAACACAAAAGACGACAAAAAATAACTTGACAACAAGCAAATGTTGGTCTTTTTTAGTTGGAAGCTAAAAAACGAAGACTTTTAAGACTCAGAGATTCAGAGATTTTTTTTTTGTCATTCGCATCTCATGTGGTACATGTGGTGCAACGAGATTATGTACACAGGTTTTCAGCTACATCCAACAATAAAATGTAAAAGAAAAACACTAATAAGATCTAAAATATGAACTAAGAAAAACATCAGCTAAATATACACTAAGCACTAGTAGCATAAAAACATTACGTCGAACAGCAGCACGAACATGAGTCTGTGTGAGCAGATGAGCACGCCTGAACACAGCAACAGGAAACAGATCAGATTTAATGTCAGATGTTTAAACTAAATCATCTAACATTGATAAATTATTAAGTTAGAGCCATTTTTGTTAAATAACAAAGTTTATGTTAAAGAAGACTCTCAGCTACTATCTTAAAAGATTTTTAGCTCAATGTCTGTAAAACTGAATGAGTTACAACCATTTCTGTGTTGGCTAAGCTTGACTAGCTGTAGTAGACATCTTGAACTGGATTGACTCCAAATTGGAGATAGTTGAATATCCAATAACTTTCTAAATGTTTTATTAAAGTGAAGTGGTTCATGAGATATTTTGGTAACATCAGACTTTACTCCTATGGCACATACTTGAACTCCCAACATGTCAAATGATTGACTGGTTCCTCTTGCATTTGAATGTCATGCCTTTAGACATATTCATGACCATAGGATGTTTTGTAATGCAGGTGGAAAGACAATTTTAGGAAGAAATTAGAAACAGCAGATTTGCCTAAGCCGTAGATCAATGTGAACACCCACGGGAGATGCTGCAAAGACAACACTTTGCAGCGAACACTAACCTGTGCGAACAGATGAGCCATTCAAATTGTGAGGTATGTGTGTCTGCGCTGGATAACAGATAATAAATCATGTGCTGTGGGAAAATGGGAAGCTGAAGCTGTGTGTATGTGTGGCTGAAATGGTGGGGAAGAAAGTGAGAGAAGGGAAATATGTGGACTATGAACAAGGATGAGTGAGTTTACAAGAGTAGGATCTTACTGGAGCACATGTTGATTTCTGGGCTGCGCATGCCGTAGTATCCAGCTGGACAGTCATGAAGACATTCTCCGTACTGCCTCATCCTTTCCCGCCGCAGAAATAGGAAGAGCTTGGGTTGGCAGTTTACACAACCATTATCCCTGGAGCACACTGAGCAACCTTTACAGACAGGGTACGCTCCATAACTTGCTGCAAGACAAAGGGACAAAAGGTGAATTAGGACTAAGACGAAATAAATGTTACATAAAGTTAAAAAAATGGTTGATGGTCACACCAGCTTTCTGCAATCGTTAAGCTTTTGTTGAAAGAATAATATAGTAGTAAAACACGGACGCAGCAGTGTTTAAACATGAGTTCAGTCCTGCACTCTTTGGTTGGTCAGCATTGTTGCCTTGCAGTTAGAAAATTACAGGTTTGCTTTTGGGCAGGAGCCTTTTTGCATGGAGTTTTCTTGTTCTCCCAATGCATCTTTGGATTTTCTCCAGGTTCAAAGTAAAAAAAAGTGCATTATGGGTTAAATAGCTTTCTACATCATCACTATGTGAATAAAAGTGTGTATGGTGTCTGTCTTGTTTGTCTCTGTGTGGCCCTGTGGTGGACAGGCGATCAGTGGGCTACCCCTAACTTTAAAACCAATGACCGCTGGAAACAGACACCAGTCAATGTGACCCAAAACAAGAACAAGTGGGTAAAGACTGTAGATTTCTAGAGTTCTGTTATGCTAAAGATGCATTGAGTGATTGACTGTATAGTAAAAGTTATAAAAGTTGTAACGTAGGAGAGATAGAGATACAGAACTCAAACCTCAACTATACTACTACTACTTCTTCTTCTTCATCTTCTTTTGGCTTTTCCCTTTTCAGGGGTCACCACAGCGAGTCATCCTCCTCCACCAGTACCAGTCTAACATACTTTTCTGCCACTCCAGATTTCCTCATGCAATACCACACCTCCTCTCTTGGCACCCTGTCATATGCTTTTTCTAAATCCACAAACACACAATGGAGTTCTTTCTGACCCTCTCTGTACTTCTCTATCAACATCCTCAAAGCAAAGATGGCATCTGTGGTGCTCTTTCTTGGCATGAAACCATACTGCTGCTCACAGATAGTCACCTCTTGTCTAAGCCTTCCTTCCACAACTCTCTCCCAGATCTTCATCGTGTGGCTCATCAACTTAATTCCCCTGTAGTTGCTACAACTCTGTACATCACCCTTGTTCTTAAAAATGGGCACCAGCACACTTCTTCTCCATTCTTCAGGCATTTTCTCACCCTCAAATATTCCATTAAATATTTGAGTCAAAAACCTCACTGCCATCTCTCCAAGACATTTCCAAACCTCCACTGGTATGTCATCAGGTCCTACTGCCTTCCCCTTCTTCATTCTTTTCAGAGCTTTCCAGACTTCACCCTCACTAATCTTTCCCACCTCCTGGTCCACAGTTTCTATGACCTCCACTCTTCTTTCTCTTTCATTACTACTACTGATATTATAAAATAAATATTCTATCCAATTTTTGGAAAGAAAGCCTGCATGCAGACAAGTAGCAGGAATTCCAGTTAAAATTGCTGAAAGACCAGTGATCTGCTAGCCTGGCCCTCGCCTTCCTGCACAGCTCTGCTCAATTCTCATTTCCCTTCACTGCTCAGTCTGGGACTTCTCCCATAGACAATGATTTCTCCGGCTGATTTTTGACCGGACCGATCAGAGAACAGAAGGGGCGGAGTTTTTGGCCCCTAACCCACGCCCCCACCATAGTTGCCAAGTCCGCTTATTTCAAGTAACTTTGGGCTTGTTTTTTTCTACAGTCACTTATTAATTCGGTGAGTCGCTTGTTGCAGTTTCTTGGGCTTGTTCAGAATGTAACGTCGCTTGTTTGGGCTTGTTATTCTTTGTTCTTTATTCTTTGTCTAGAGTGACAAGACCAAGCTAAAATGAGCTCCAATAAGTGGGGGAAATATAATAAAGAATGGGAGAAAGATCACACACCTAAAACATGATTCAGGATAGAGATTAAATAAAGTTTTTTGTTGACTTAGCTTACTATGAGTTTGCTGTTTAATTTAAATTTTTAATTTGTACGCATCCTTTATGATTGTCTGTTGTTGTCGTTGTCCATTGTTGTCATCACTCTTTGTCTAAAATTCAGGTCTCTCTGGTAAATGATCGAGTCCCAGAGTTAATGGGATTAATTTGTATGAATATGCAAAATGTATTTTTATTTTTTAGAGTGGATATGTTCTTTAAAGTGTTTAGCATAATTTTGCTGTTTATATGTAATGCCATATTAAATCTACACTATGTAACTTTGTAATGCAGTCTGTAACTTTTCTAACAATATATTTTTAACAGATTTCTTCACTCTGTCACTATCTACTGACAGACTGGTGTTAGACAAAGTAATCTCTGAAAAAAAACTATAGTCCCCTTGCTTCTCTAGAAGCATTTATAAAAACACTAAAAACACAGAGTGACCCGGACAATGACCAGCCAATAAAAACAGAGTTGTTTGTCACGCCCCAACCCACGCCCCCGCCTGTCCCAGCCTCAGCGCCGCGGCTCGTTCTCATTCAAAGGATTGCAAAGTGATGCAGGACTGTTTTGTATGTGACACAAATGTATTAAATATCCCTTCTTCATCCCAGAGCTGGACTTTTATTTTGTTTTTTTTGCCAAAAGTCAAGTGATCGCTTCATCCTTCACTGACAGGAATGAGGAAGTCACGAGCGAATTAAATCATGTCCAACGTTGCTTCGTGAAGCTCTGCTGATTTCTGCTGGTTTTTGTGTTGTTGGACCAGTGATTCATGGTTTTATTATATTTTTTAGAACGTTTTATTAACATATAATCACAGAATATTGAAGCGCTCCGAGCGGGCACACAGCAGGAGGCGGAGCTGCAGAACTCAAGTTCAACAGAGAACGGACTGTGGCTTACCCTCAGAGCCATATGGCTCTGAGGGGGAGGGAGCAGAATACTTTTACCTGCTGGAAATTTTTCTAAGTCCCAGCGTTCTCCAGAAATTACATAGTGAACCTTTAAATGTTTGTTTATACAAATGGCCTTTTGTTTTACACAATGGGGTGGGTTGCCAGTTGGGCTTGTTCTGGGCTTGTTTTGAAAGTGTGAATCGCTTGTTTTGTGCTTGTTTTCATGGGTCTGGTCGCTTGATTCTGTCGCAAGATCTGGCAACACTGGCCCCCACCTGTCCCAGCGCGCAGCCAGCGAGCATTCGCATGTTCTCATTCAAAGCGTTGCAAAGCGATGCAGGACTGTTTTATATGTGACACAAATGTATTAATTTCCCCTTCTTAATCCCTTATCTGGAGTTTTCTTTTGTTTTTTTGGCCAAAAGTCAAGTGATCGCTCCCTCCTCCCTCCTCCTCCTCCTCCTCTCCCTCCGCTGATGAGGAAATGCCTCAGGTTGTCACGAGAGAATTAAACTCGGGTTTTACGTTGCTGCCCGAGTCCCATCAGATTTTCTGGTCTTCTGGTGTGCTGGACCAGCGATCCATGGTTTTATTTTATTTTTTTAGAACGTTTTATTAACATATAAACACAGAATATGCAGCGGCAGGCTGCAGCGAGAGAAAATGCAGCAGGAGGCGGAGCAGATGTCAAGTTCAACAGACCACGGGGGAGCAGCCATATATGGCTCTGAGGGGGAGGGAGCAGAATGCTTTTCCCTGTTCAAATTTTTTCTAAGATCCAATGGTTTTGTTCCTCAGCAGAGGCCACGCCTCCAGCAAGAATTGGTTCTCTATGGAGAAAGTCCAGACCCTAGTACGAAGCGAAGTGAAGGACAAGGGTCTGGTTTTAACCAGGCTAGTGATCTGCCACTAGGTGGCAATAACATTAAAATTAACAGTGCACTAAAACATCAAAGAAGAACATTCTGGATATGATCAGGTTTTCCCAAAACAATTATGGCTATTTTTTTTAATATTGTTCACCATATTCTTCATGAACTTCACACAATCAAAGCTTTATTGCAAAAAAATAAGGATAAAAGTGATAGATATGGGAAAACAGAGATTAAAACAGTTGAATTATTATTGTTTTTATCAGGATACAGACAAACGTAGGCATGCAGACAGAATGGTTTTACTAAGATCTCTATTTTTCAAGGACACATGGATACACTAAAAAAATTTACTTACATGTGGGATTTTTGGATTTGACACTGAATGAGCGTAAACACCACTCTTTTTTCTGTTTGTTTAATATTTTTAGGCAACTGTTATAAATTAATGTAATTGAAACGAACTAATTCATTCGTAAAAATATTTTTTCTTGCTAAAATTGTCAGATGTTTGTGGATGAAAGATGAAAGTGTACATGGCTTTAAATTAGTGTATGTATAAAGGAGATCAGTGTATTTTCCCGTTGACCCTGACAGTCAAGGATTCAAGATTTTTTATTGTCATTTACATCACATGTGGTACATGAGGTGGAATGAAATTGTGAACACATGGTCCCAGTTGCATCAAATAATAGCAAAAATATAAAGTGTAAAAAAAACAGTAAATAAGGATCTAAGCTATAAACTAAGATACTTTGTACTGTATATGCTAAACAAACACCCAAAAATACGTTAAAAGATCTAAGACATACGCTAGTCACTAATAGTGCAAAACAATACACTGAACAACAGCAGCACGGTTCTCATGGGTTTGGTTCGGTCATAATTTACACGCTTAATGTGAGCGGAGTCGGGCTCGGAGCCAACCGCAAAACTAACATAAACTGGGATTTATTCAAAGCATGCAACAAAAATACAGGAACAAGATGCCAAAAGTGAAAAAGAAATAAATCTACAGCAGCATGGTCCTATTGGCAGAGTGGTTCTGATGACAGTGAGGTTATCTTAGCAACATGGTCAGCATGGTACAGTTAGCAGCATGGTACAGTTAGCAGCATGGTCCTATTGGCAGAGTGGTTCTGATGACAGTGAGGTTATCTTAGCAACATGGTCCAGTTAGCAGCATGGTACAGTTAGCAGTGAGATAGGGGTGGCACGGTGGTGCAGTTGGTAGAACTGTTGCCTCTCAGTGAGACGGTCGCCTGTTCAAATCCCTGTCAGGGACTATTCTGAGTGGAGTTTGTATGTTCGCTCCGTACATGCATGGGTTTCCCCCAGGTACTTTGGTTCCCTCCCAGCAACCAAAAACATGCATGTTAGACTGATTGATAACTCTAAATTGTCCCTAGGTGATAGTGAGAGAGTGAATGGTTGTTTGTCTCATTTGTCTCTATGTGTCCTTGTGATGGACTGGAGATCTGTCCAGGGTGTACCCCAGCTCTCGCACAATGATGGATATGGACAACAATGACCCCTATGACCCAAAAAGGAAGAAGTCGGTAAAGATAATGGATGGCTGGATGGATGGATGGATGGCTGGATGGATGGATGGAAAGGTCGGGGAGAACTTGAATTACATTTTTGCTGTAGGAGGGCTGACCAGTAGAATACAACAAAAATTTTAGAGTCAGAGTCAGAGTCAGAGAGTCTTTATTGTCATTTGCACCGCATGTGGTACATGTGATGAAAACGAGATTATGTACACGAGGTCCCAGTTACATCCAACAACAAATGAAAGAGAAAAACAGTAATAACATCTAGAACTAACTAAGAAAAACATCAACTAGTAATACACTAAGCCTAATATAGTGGGAATAAACAGCAGCACGAACATGAGTTTGTATGAGCAGATGGTCACAGATGAACACAGCAACAAGAAAACAGATCAGCATCAGTATGATGTGATATTTTGCAGTGTTTATTTTTTATTTTATTTATTCATGAGTCTAACAGCCTCAGGGTAGAAGCTGTTCCTCAGTCTAGTGGTTCTACACTTGATGCTCCTCAACCTCCGTCCTGAGGGGAGTGGGGCAAAGAGTGAGTGTGCTGGATGAGTGAGGTCTTTCATGATGCAGGTGGCTCTTTTCCTGCATCTGGAGGTATAAATGTCTGTGATTGTGGGGAGACTGACTCCAACAGACTTCTTAGAACTAATCCATAACAGATTCTTCAGTAAGATAATATTTAACTCAGAATAAATCTGCTCAGCTCAACAATTTTTCATCCATGCAAACTCTAGTTCCCCTCTCCACATGCAAATGATGATTGGTTATGTATGTGAATATTGCTGTAATTCTGGTCAGAGCTGGCCTACTTGATGATTGTATTGAGACAGCTGATGAAAGCTCTCTAAACCACTGTGGCTCTGGCCATGGCCTGATTTGCCTGAGGAAGACAAAGGAGCCAGTAAAAGACAGTCCATTCCACAATAAGAGACTTTCAATGTAAACTCTTTATCATCCCGCATGCA
>JBBPBX010086403.1:0-14905 GCA_038048925.1 Garcialebias charrua | reverse complement strand
TTTGGACCAGGGTTCCAAGAGACTTTTTTGTAGGTCCTGATAATTTACACATGTATACCACGTTTCATAATTCTGGGATAAAGCATGGCTGGGGGCTGATTTTTAAACTAAATTCTAGGGGGCGCTCTGGAAGAATCAGGCCACGCCCACTACATATTGGACTGCAGTCCTGTCGAGGGATGGATAAATATAGATCTTAGTGAATTTGGTGTAGCTGGGAGCTTCTATTAGGAAGTTATTTTAGCTTGATGTTTCATGGAGAATGGCCAGATTTGAGGCTTGGCCACGCCCACATGCTTTGACATAGAAAAATTATTTTGATAACTTTTGACCTTCAATGCCTCAAGATAGTGCTGACCGAGTTTGACGCCTGGATCTCGAAAGCTCTAGGACGAGTTCGCTCAGATATGACGTAAATGAAATAGACCAAATTGTGACTTTGACCTAAGGCCACGCCCACATGCTTTGACATAGAAAAATTCTTTTGATAACTTTTGACCTTCAATGCCTCAAGATAGTGCTGACCGAGTTTGATGCCTGGATCTCGAAAGCTCTAGGACGAGTTCGCTCAGATATGACGTAAATGAAATAGACCAAATTGTGACTTTGACCTAAAATGGCCGACTTCCTGTTGGCTTTGGACCATTGCTCCAAGAGACTTTTTTGTAGCTCCTGATGAGATACACATGTGTACCAAGTTTCATTATTCTAGGATAAAGCATGGTGTCAATAGACCTTTAAATGTCAAAGTTATAGCGTTTCGTTTGTTTCGGCGAGTACGCCAAGTTCACCGCTCCACCACGCCCCCTGAACATATACGAAAAGTCAATTTTTTTGATAACTTTTAAAGGCCCATGCCTTAACTGCATTCTGACCAAGTTTGAAGCCGATAGGTCGAACGCCTGAGAAGGAGTTCGTCAAAGTTCGACATGAGTAAAACTGAAAAATGACCAAAATTTGACCTTTGACCCAAAATGGCCGCCTACCTGTGCATTTTAGAGGGTACCTCCAATGTACTTTTTTTCTTGAATTGGGGAGATCTACATATGTACCGAGTTTCAGATCTCTACGACTTACGGTTTTCCCCAACTCACGTTAGGGGGCGCTGTTGAGCAGTTAGGCCACGCCCACTTGCGATTACACCAGAATCATAAAATTTTAGTTGGGGGACAATTTTGGGTGAAGTTTGGTGAGTTTTTGAATATGTTAAAGGCCCCAAACGGCCGCGCGAAGTGACGGAAAAAGAAGAAGAATAATAATAATAATAATGAAGAAATCCTGCGATTACAATAGGCCTTCAGCAGAGCTTCGCTGCTTCGGGCCTAATTAAAGCCGCAAGCGGCGTTGAGGCCCGAAGCAGCTTAGCGCCGCTCGGACCTTATTGAGGCGACCGCGCGAGCTCCAGCTCGTCCGCTCGGTCGCCATTTCGAAGTCTCTCGTGTCTACTCCGCACCAGGGGTGCACACGCACAATAAATCTGGTTCAGATCGGATGATGTCTCACTGAGATATAACAGTTTGAATAATCTAGGGGGCGCTCTGGAGTCACATGTTAAACCACAATATCAATGTGTCCACAAGGTCTCACTGATGATACACAATAAATCTGGTTCAGATCGGATGATGTATCACTGAGATGGGACTATAGAAATAATGTAGGGGACGCATGAAGCGCAAGTTTGAGGCCTGGCCACGCCCCTTTAGCATAAACGAAAACGCAAACTTTTGATAACTTTTACTGTCCAATGTGTTAAGGGCATGTTAACCAAGTTTAAAGGCAATCCTTCAAAATCACTAAGAGGAGTTTGTTTAAATACGCAATTCAAAAACATCGGAAAATGACCTTTGACCCAAAATGGCCGACTTTGTTTTTGTTTTGGACCAGGGTTCCAAGAGACTTTTTTGTAGGTCCTGACAATTTACACATGTATACCACGTTTCATAATTCTGGGATAAAGCATGGCTGGGGGCTGATTTTTAAACTAAATTCTAGGGGGCGCTCTGGAAGAATCAGGCCACGCCCACTACATATTGGACTGCAGTCCTGTCGAGGGATGGATAAATATAGATCTTAGTGAATTTGGTGTAGCTGGGAGCTTATACAGGTAGTCCCCGAATTACGAGCGCTCTGATCTGCGAGGTCCCAGACTTACGAGCTGCACATTTTTGGAAAAAACGAAAAAAATACCGAGTTTTCATGTGTTTTTTCACTTCAGTTAGCAAGTTAAGCATATAAACACACGTTTCCGATCATTTGTATGCACTCAAAAGTAGTTTTTAGATGAAAATAGAGTGTTTTTAGGTGCGCTGGCGAAATTTACGAGCGGACTTCCGGGTTGCGAATTCTTGGAAAAAACGAAAAAAATACTGAGTTTTCATGTGTTTTTCCACTACAGTTAGCAAGTTAAGCATATAAACACACGTTTCCGATCATTTTTATGCACTCAAAAGTAGTTTTTAGATGAAAATAGAGTGTTTTTAGGTGCGCTGGCGAAATTTACGAGCGGACTTCCGGGTTGCGAATTTTTGGAAAAAACGAAAAAAATACTGAGTTTTCATGTGTTTTTTCACTACAGTTAGCAAGTTAAGCATATAAACACACGTTTCCGATCATTTTTATGCACTCAAAAGTAGTTTATAGATGAAAATAGAGTGTTTTTAGGTGCGCTGGCGAAATTTACGAGCGGACTTCCGGGTTTACGAGAGCAATGGCGGCCGTTCCAAATTACGAGATTTCCGGTTTACGAGCGCCCCCTTGTGACGGATCTCGCTCGTAAATCGGGGAATACCTGTATTAGGAAGTTATTTTAGCTTGATGTTTCATGGAGAATGGCCAGATTTGAGGCTTGGCCACGCCCACATGCTTTGACATAGAAAAATTCTTTTGATAACTTTTGACCTTCAATGCCTCAAGATAGTGCTGACCGAGTTTGACGCCTGGATCTCGAAAGCTCTAGGACGAGTTCGCTCAGATATGACGTAATTGATGTTTCATGGAAAATGGCCAGATTTGAGGCTTGGCCACGCCCACATGCTTTGACATAGAAAAATTCTTTTGATAACTTTTGACCTTCAATGCCTCAAGATAGTGCTGACTGAGTTTGACCCCTGGATCTCGAAAGCTCTAGGACGAGTTCGCTCAGATATGACGTAAATGAAATAGACCAAATTTGACTTTGACCTAAGGCCACGCCCACATGCTTTGACTTAGAAAAATTCTTTTGATAACTTTTGACCTTCAATGCCTCAAGATAGTGCTGACCGAGTTTGACGCCTGGATCTCGAAAGCTCTAGGACGAGTTCGCTCAGATATGACGTAAATGAAATAGACCAAATTGTGACTTTGACCTAAAATGGCCGACTTCCTGTTGGCTTTGGACCATTGCTCCAAGAGACTTTTTTGTAGCTCCTGATGAGATACATATGTGTACCAAGTTTCATTATTCTAGGATAAAGCATGGTGTCAATAGACCTTTAAATGTCAAAGTTATAGCGTTTCGTTTGTTTCGGCGAGTACGCCAAGTTCACCGCTCCACCACGCCCCCTGAACATATACGAAAAGTCAATTTTTTTGATAACTTTTAAAGGCCCATGCCTTAACTGCATTCTGACCAAGTTTGAAGCCGATAGGTCGAACGCCTGAGAAGGAGTTCGTCAAAGTTCGACATGAGTAAAACTGAAAAATGACCAAAATTTGACCTTTGACCCAAAATGGCCGCCTACCTGTGCATTTTAGAGGGTACCTCCAATGTACTTTTTTTCTTGAATTGGGGAGATCTACATATGTACCGAGTTTCAGATCTCTACGACTTACGGTTTTCCCCAACTCACGTTAGGGGGCGCTGTTGAGCAGTTAGGCCACGCCCACTTGCGATTACACCAGATTCATAAAATTTTCGTTGGGGGACAATTTTGGGTGAAGTTTGGTGAGTTTTTGAATATGTTAAAGGCCCCAAACGGCCGCGCGAAGTGACGGAAGAAGAATAATAATAATAATAATGAAGAAATCCTGCGATTACAATAGGCCTTCAGCAGAGCTTCGCTGCTTCGGGCCTAATTAAAGCTGCAAGCAGCATTGAGGCCCGAAGCAGCTTAGCGCCGCTCGGACCTTATTGAGGCGACCGCGCGAGCTCCAGCTCGTCCGCTCGGTCGCCATTTCGAAGTCTCTCGTGTCTACTCCGCACCAGGGGTGCACACGCACAATAAATCTGGTTCAGATCAGATGATGTCTCACTGAGATATAACAGTTTGAATAATCTAGGGGGCGCTCTGGAGTCACATGTTAAACCACAATATCAATGTGTCCACAAGGTCTCACTGATGATACACGATAAATCTGGTTCAGATCGGATGATGTCTCACTGAGATAGAACAGTTTGAATAATCTAGGGGGCGCTATGTAGTTATATGTTAAACCACAATATCAATGTGTCCACAAGGGCTCACTGATTATTCACAATAAATTTGGTTCAGATCGGATGATATATCACTGAGATATAACTATAGAAATAATGTAGGGGGCGCACTTGAGTCAAATGTTAGCCCACCATATCAATGTGTCCACAAGGGCTCACTGATGATGCACAATAAATCTGGTTCAGATCGGATGATGTATCACTGAGATATAACAGTTTGAATAATCTAGGGGGCGCTCTGGAGTCATATGTTAAACAACAATATCAATGTGTCCACAAGGTCTCACTGATTATGCACAATAAATCTGGTTCAGATCGGATGATGTATCACTGAGATGGGACTATAGAAATAATGTAGGGGACGCATGAAGCGCAAGTTTGAGGCCTGGCCACGCCCCTTTAGCATAAATGAAAACGCAAACTTTTGATAACTTTTACTGTCCAATGTTTTAAGGGAATGTTAACCAAGTTTAAAGGCAATCCTTCAAAATGGGCCGAACGCGATGACGTCCGAGTCGCCCTCGTGAACCGTTCCCCTGCCCGGTGAGTGCTTGGAGAGTACCTCCGTGACCTTCAGCAGGCCAAAAATTTTACATTGACCGAGGCCTTTGAGCTTGACATATGTCGTCTGGGGGTTCACCCTGAGCGCAACGATACCTCCGTTGGGTCTGTACGACCTTCCTACGCGAAATGGCGGCAAGGTCACGGTAGAGGTCACGAGGGGGTCTTTGTGCCCGTTTGGCGCCCTTTTGACCTAGAGATCCCAAATTTGGGTGAGATGGTCACCACGCTGAGCCGAACAAGTGTGTAAAATTTGGTGAGGGTCCGAGAGGTCAAATTTTTTTAAATCGACCAAGGCCTTTGAGCTTGACATATGTCGTCCGGGGGGTCACCCCGAGCGCAACGATACCTCCGCTGCGTCCGAAGGACCTTCCTACGCGAAATGGTGGCAAGGTCACGGTAAAGGTCACGAGGGGGGTCTTTGTGCCCGTTCGGCGCCCTTTTGACCTAGAGATCCCAAATTTGGGTGAGATGGTCACCACGCAGAGCCGAACAAGTCTGTAAAATTTGGTGAGGATCCGAGAGGTCAAAAAATTTCCCATCAACCCAGATCTTTGAGCTTGATATATGTCGTCCGGAAGGTCACCCCGAGCGTAACGATACTTCACCTGGGTCTGTGCAACCTTCCTCTGGGAAGTGGTGACCAAAAAACTGTAAGGGCCACAAGAATGTCACAGGGGCCTATGGACCCTTGAGACAAACCACCCACGCGCACGGGACCCAAAAAAAACACTTTTGCAAAAATTTCATGTAATACCATTTTTGACCACAAGGGGGACGCCCTAGAGCCCCGGGGGTGGGTTTCGGGAAGTTACGGGGGTCCCAATAGTCAAAATGGAGGGGTCACTTAAAAACCCCATAGGGATGTATTGGTCGTGGCCCCTATTACCCTTAGAGGTGTTTGTTTAAATACGAAATTCAAAAACATCGGAAAATGACCTTTGACCCAAAATGGCCGACTTTGTTTTTGTTTTGGACCAGGGTTCCAAGAGACTTTTTTGTAGGTCCTGATAATTTACACATGTATACCACGTTTCATAATTCTGGGATAAAGCATGGCTGGGGGCTGATTTTTAAACTAAATTCTAGGGGGCGCTCTGGAAGAATCAGGCCACGCCCACTACATATTGGACTGCAGTCCTGTCGAGGGATGGATAAATATAGATCTTAGTGAATTTGGTGTAGCTGGGAGCTTCTATTAGGAAGTTATTTTAGCTTGATGTTTCATGGAGAATGGCCAGATTTGAGGCTTGGCCACGCCCACATGCTTTGACATAGAAAAATTATTTTGATAACTTTTGACCTTCAATGCCTCAAGATAGTGCTGACCGAGTTTGACGCCTGGATCTCGAAAGCTCTAGGACGAGTTCGCTCAGATATGACGTAAATGAAATAGACCAAATTGTGACTTTGACCTAAGGCCACGCCCACATGCTTTGACATAGAAAAATTCTTTTGATAACTTTTGACCTTCAATGCCTCAAGATAGTGCTGACCGAGTTTGATGCCTGGATCTCGAAAGCTCTAGGACGAGTTCGCTCAGATATGACGTAAATGAAATAGACCAAATTGTGACTTTGACCTAAAATGGCCGACTTCCTGTTGGCTTTGGACCATTGCTCCAAGAGACTTTTTTGTAGCTCCTGATGAGATACACATGTGTACCAAGTTTCATTATTCTAGGATAAAGCATGGTGTCAATAGACCTTTAAATGTCAAAGTTATAGCGTTTCGTTTGTTTCGGCGAGTACGCCAAGTTCACCGCTCCACCACGCCCCCTGAACATATACGAAAAGTCAATTTTTTTGATAACTTTTAAAGGCCCATGCCTTAACTGCATTCTGACCAAGTTTGAAGCCGATAGGTCGAACGCCTGAGAAGGAGTTCGTCAAAGTTCGACATGAGTAAAACTGAAAAATGACCAAAATTTGACCTTTGACCCAAAATGGCCGCCTACCTGTGCATTTTAGAGGGTACCTCCAATGTACTTTTTTTCTTGAATTGGGGAGATCTACATATGTACCGAGTTTCAGATCTGTACGACTTACGGTTTTCCCCAACTCACGTTAGGGGGCGCTGTTGAGCAGTTAGGCCACGCCCACTTGCGATTACACCAGAATCATAAAATTTTAGTTGGGGGACAATTTTGGGTGAAGTTTGGTGAGTTTTTGAATATGTTAAAGGCCCCAAACGGCCGCGCGAAGTGACGGAAAAAGAAGAAGAATAATAATAATAATAATGAAGAAATCCTGCGATTACAATAGGCCTTCAGCAGAGCTTCGCTGCTTCGGGCCTAATAATGAAGAAATCGTGCGATTACAATAGGCCTTCAGCAGAGCTTCGCTGCTTCGGGCCTAATTAAAGCTGCAAGCAGCATTGAGGCCCGAAGCAGCTTAGCGCCGCTCGGACCTTATTGAGGCGACCGCGCGAGCTCCAGCTCGTCCGCTCGGTCGCCATTTCGAAGTCTCTCGTGTCTACTCCGCACCAGGGGTGCACACACACAATAAATCTGGTTCAGATCAGATGATGTCTCACTGAGATATAACAGTTTGAATAATCTAGGGGGCGCTCTGGAGTCACATGTTAAACCACAATATCAATGTGTCCACAAGGTCTCACTGATGATACACGATAAATCTGGTTCAGATCGGATGATGTCTCACTGAGATAGAACAGTTTGAATAATCTAGGGGGCGCTATGTAGTTATATGTTAAACCACAATATCAATGTGTCCACAAGGGCTCACTGATTATTCACAATAAATTTGGTTCAGATCGGATGATATATCACTGAGATATAACTATAGAAATAATGTAGGGGGCGCACTTGAGTCAAATGTTAGCCCACCATATCAATGTGTCCACAAGGGCTCACTGATGATGCACAATAAATCTGGTTCAGATCGGATGATGTATCACTGAGATGGGACTATAGAAATAATGTAGGGGACGCATGAAGCGCAAGTTTGAGGCCTGGCCACGCCCCTTTAGCATAAATGAAAACGCAAACTTTTGATAACTTTTACTGTCCAATGTGTTAAGGGAATGTTAACCAAGTTTAAAGGCAATCCTTCAAAATGGGCCGAACGCGATGACGTCCGAGTCGCCCTCGTGAACCGTTCCCCTGCCCGGTGAGTGCTTGGAGAGTACCTCCGTGACCTTCAGCAGGCCAAAAATTTTACATTGACCGAGGCCTTTGAGCTTGACATATGTCGTCTGGGGGTTCACCCTGAGCGCAACGATACCTCCGTTGGGTCTGTACGACCTTCCTACGCGAAATGGCGGCAAGGTCACGGTAGAGGTCACGAGGGGGTCTTTGTGCCCGTTTGGCGCCCTTTTGACCTAGAGATCCCAAATTTGGGTGAGATGGTCACCACGCTGAGCCGAACAAGTGTGTAAAATTTGGTGAGGGTCCGAGAGGTCAAATTTTTTTAAATCGACCAAGGCCTTTGAGCTTGACATATGTCGTCCGGGGGGTCACCCCGAGCGCAACGATACCTCCGCTGCGTCCGAAGGACCTTCCTACGCGAAATGGTGGCAAGGTCACGGTAAAGGTCACGAGGGGGGTCTTTGTGCCCGTTCGGCGCCCTTTTGACCTAGAGATCCCAAATTTGGGTGAGATGGTCACCACGCAGAGCCGAACAAGTCTGTAAAATTTGGTGAGGATCCGAGAGGTCAAAAAATTTCCCATCAACCCAGATCTTTGAGCTTGATATATGTCGTCCGGAAGGTCACCCCGAGCGTAACGATACTTCACCTGGGTCTGTGCAACCTTCCTCTGGGAAGTGGTGACCAAAAAACTGTAAGGGCCACAAGAATGTCACAGGGGCCTATGGACCCTTGAGACGAACCACCCACGCGCACGGGACCCAAAAAAAACACTTTTGCAAAAATTTCATGTAATACCATTTTTGACCACAAGGGGGACGCCCTAGAGCCCCGGGGGTGGGTTTCGGGAAGTTACGGGGGTCCCGATAGTCAAAATGGAGGGGTCACTTAAAAACCCCATAGGGATGTATTGGTCGTGCCCCCTATTACCCTTAGAGGTGTTTGTTTAAATACGAAATTCAAAAACATCGGAAAATGACCTTTGACCCAAAATGGCCGACTTTGTTTTTGTTTTGGACCAGGGTTCCAAGAGACTTTTTTGTAGGTCCTGATAATTTACACATGTATACCACGTTTCATAATTCTGGGATAAAGCATGGCTGGGGGCTGATTTTTAAACTAAATTCTAGGGGGCGCTCTGGAAGAATCAGGCCACGCCCACTACATATTGGACTGCAGTCCTGTCGAGGGATGGATAAATATAGATCTTAGTGAATTTGGTGTAGCTGGGAGCTTCTATTAGGAAGTTATTTTAGCTTGATGTTTCATGGAGAATGGCCAGATTTGAGGCTTGGCCACGCCCACATGCTTTGACATAGAAAAATTATTTTGATAACTTTTGACCTTCAATGCCTCAAGATAGTGCTGACCGAGTTTGACGCCTGGATCTCGAAAGCTCTAGGACGAGTTCGCTCAGATATGACGTAATTGATGTTTATGAAATTGTGAGTTTGAGCTTGGCCACGCCCACATGCTTTGACATAGAAAAATTCTTTTGATAACTTTTGACCTTCAATGCCTCAAGATAGTGCTGACCGAGTTTGATGCCTGGATCTCGAAAGCTCTAGGACGAGTTCGCTCAGATATGACGTAAATGAAATAGACCAAATTGTGACTTTGACCTAAAATGGCCGACTTCCTGTTGGCTTTGGACCATTGCTCCAAGAGACTTTTTTGTAGCTCCTGATGAGATACATATGTGTACCAAGTTTCATTATTCTAGGATAAAGCATGGTGTCAATAGACCTTTAAATGTCAAAGTTATAGCGTTTTGTTTGTTTCGGCGAGTACGCCAAGTTCACCGCTCCACCACGCCCCCTGAACATATACGAAAAGTCAATTTTTTTGATAACTTTTAAAGGCCCATGCCTTAACTGCATTCTGACCAAGTTTGAAGCCGATAGGTTGAACGCCTGAGAAGGAGTTCGTCAAAGTTCGACATGAGTAAAACTGAAAAATGACCAAAATTTGACCTTTGACCCAAAATGGCCGCCTACCTGTGCATTTTAGAGGGTACCTCCAATGTACTTTTTTTCTTGAATTGGGGAGATCTACATATGTACCGAGTTTCAGATCTGTACGACTTACGGTTTTCCCCAACTCACGTTAGGGGGCGCTGTTGAGCAGTTAGGCCACGCCCACTTGCGATTACACCAGATTCATAAAATTTTCGTTGGGGGACAATTTTGGGTGAAGTTTGGTGAGTTTTTGAATATGTTAAAGGCCCCAAACGGCCGCGCGAAGTGACGGAAGAAGAAGAATAATAATAATAATAATGAAGAAATCTGCGATTACAATAGGCCTTCAGCAGAGCTTCGCTGCTTCGGGCCTAATTAAAGCCGCAAGCGGCGTTGAGGCCCGAAGCAGCTTAGCGCCGCTCGGACCTTATTGAGGCGACCGCGCGAGCTCCAGCTCGTCCGCTCGGTCGCCATTTCGAAGTCTCTCGTGTCTACTCCGCACCAGGGGTGCACACGCACAATAAATCTGGTTCAGATCGGATGATGTCTCACTGAGATATAACAGTTTGAATAATCTAGGGTGCGCTCTGGAGTCACATGTTAAACCACAATATCAATGTGTCCACAAGGTCTCACTGATGATACACGATAAATCTGGTTCAGATCGGATGATGTCTCACTGAGATAGAACAGTTTGAATAATCTAGGGGGCGCTATGGAGTTATATGTTAAACCACAATACAATGTGTCCACAAGGGCTCACTGATTATTCACAATAAATTTGGTTCAGATCGGATGATATCTCACTGAGATATAACTATAGAAATAATGTAGGGGGCGCACTTGAGTCAAATGTTAGCCCACCATATCAATGTGTCCACAAGGGCTCACTGATGATACACAATAAATCTGGTTCAGATCGGATGATGTATCACTGAGATATAACAGTTTGAATAATCTAGGGGGCGCTCTGGAGTCATATGTTAAACAACAATATCAATGTGTCCACAAGGTCTCACTGATTATGCACAATAAATCTGGTTCAGATCGGATGATGTATCACTGAGATAGGACTATAGAAATAATGTAGGGGACGCATGAAGCGCAAGTTTGAGGCCTGGCCACGCCCCTTTAGCATAAACGAAAACGCAAACTTTTGATAACTTTTACTGTCCAATGTGTTAAGGGAATGTTAACCAAGTTTAAAGGCAATCCTTCAAAATCCCTAAGAGGAGTTTGTTTAAATACGCAATTCAAAAACATCGGAAAATGACCTTTGACCCAAAATGGCCGACTTTGTTTTTGTTTTGGACCAGGGTTCCAAGAGACTTTTTTGTAGGTCCTGATAATTTACACATGTATACCACGTTTCATAATTCTGGGATAAAGCATGGCTGGGGGCTGATTTTTAAACTAAATTCTAGGGGGCGCTCTGGAAGAATCAGGCCACGCCCACTACATATTGGACTACAGTCCTGTCGAGGGATGGATAAATATAGATCTTAGTGAATTTGGTGTAGCTGGGAGCTTCTATTAGGAAGTTATTTTAGCTTGATGTTTCATGGAGAATGGCCAGATTTGAGGCTTGGCCACGCCCACATGCTTTGACATAGAAAAATTCTTTTGATAACTTTTGACCTTCAATGCCTCAAGATAGTGCTGACCGAGTTTGACGCCTGTATCTCGAAAGCTCTAGGACGAGTTCGCTCAGATATGACGTAATTGATGTTTCATGGAAAATGGCCAGATTTGAGGCTTGGCCACGCCCACATGCTTTGACATAGAAAAATTCTTTTGATAACTTTTGACCTTCAATGCCTCAAGATAGTGCTGACCGAGTTTGACCCCTGGATCTCGAAAGCTCTAGGACGAGTTTGCTCAGATATGACGTAAATGAAATAGACCAAATTTGACTTTGACCTAAGGCCACGCCCACATGCTTTGACTTAGAAAAATTCTTTTGATAACTTTTGACCTTCAATGCCTCAAGATAGTGCTGACCGAGTTTGACGCCTGGATCTCGAAAGCTCTAGGACGAGTTCGCTCAGATATGACGTAAATGAAATAGACCAAATTGTGACTTTGACCTAAAATGGCCGACTTCCTGTTGGCTTTGGACCATTGCTCCAAGAGACTTTTTTGTAGCTCCTGATGAGATACATATGTGTACCAAGTTTCATTATTCTAGGATAAAGCATGGTGTCAATAGACCTTTAAATGTCAAAGTTATAGCGTTTCGTTTGTTTCGGCGAGTACGCCAAGTTCACCGCTCCACCACGCCCCCTGAACATATACGAAAAGTCAATTTTTTTGATAACTTTTAAAGGCCCATGCCTTAACTGCATTCTGACCAAGTTTGAAGCCGATAGGTCGAACGCCTGAGAAGGAGTTCGTCAAAGTTCGACATGAGTAAAACTGAAAAATGACCAAAATTTGACCTTTGACCCAAAATGGCCGCCTACCTGTGCATTTTAGAGGGTACCTCCAATGTACTTTTTTTCTTGAATTGGGGAGATCTACATATGTACCGAGTTTCAGATCTCTACGACTTACGGTTTTCCCCAACTCACGTTAGGGGGCGCTGTTGAGCAGTTAGGCCACGCCCACTTGCGATTACACCAGATTCATAAAATTTTCGTTGGGGGACAATTTTGGGTGAAGTTTGGTGAGTTTTTGAATATGTTAAAGGCTCCAAACGGCCGCGCGAAGTGACGGAAAAATAATAATAATAATAATAATAATTAAAGCCGCAAGCGGCGTTGAGGCCCGAAGCAGCTTAGCGCCGCTCGGACCTTATTGAGGCGACCGCGCGAGCTCCAGCTCGTCCGCTCGGTCGCCATTTCGAAGTCTCTCGTGTCTACTCCGCACCAGGGGTGCACACGCACAATAAATCTGGTTCAGATCGGATGATGTCTCACTGAGATATAACAGTTTGAATAATCTAGGGGGCGCTCTGGAGTCACATGTTAAACCACAATATCAATGTGTCCACAAGGTCTCACTGATGATACACAATAAATCTGGTTCAGATCGGATGATGTCTCACTGAGATATAACAGTTTGAATAATCTAGGGGGCGCTATGGAGTTATATGTTAAACCACATTATCAATGTGTCCACAAGGGCTCACTGATTATTCACAATAAATTTGGTTCAGATCGGATGATGTATCACTGAGATATAACTATAGAAATAATGTAGGGGGCGCACTTGAGTCAAATGTTAGCCCACCATATCAATGTGTCCACAAGGGCTCACTGATGATGCACAATAAATCTGGTTCAGATCGGATGATGTATCACTGAGATATAACAGTTTGAATAATCTAGGGGGCGCTCTGGAGTCATATGTTAAACAACAATATCAATGTGTCCACAAGGTCTCACTGATTATGCACAATAAATCTGGTTCAGATCGGATGATGTATCACTGAGATGGGACTATAGAAATAATGTAGGGGACGCATGAAGCGCAAGTTTGAGGCCTGGCCACGCCCCTTTAGCATAAACGAAAACGCAAACTTTTGATAACTTTTACTGTCCAATGTGTTAAGGGCATGTTAACCAAGTTTAAAGGCAATCCTTCAAAATCACTAAGAGGAGTTTGTTTAAATACGCAATTCAAAAACATCGGAAAATGACCTTTGACCCAAAATGGCCGACTTTGTTTTTGTTTTGGACCAGGGTTCCAAGAGACTTTTTTGTAGGTCCTGACAATTTACACATGTATACCACGTTTCATAATTCTGGGATAAAGCATGGCTGGGGGCTGATTTTTAAACTAAATTCTAGGGGGCGCTCTGGAAGAATCAGGCCACGCCCACTACATATTGGACTGCAGTCCTGTCGAGGGATGGATAAATATAGATCTTAGTGAATTTGGTGCAGCTGGGAGCTTATATTAGGAAGTTATTTTAGCTTGATGTTTCATGGAGAATGGCCAGATTTGAGGCTTGGCCACGCCCACATGCTTTGACATAGAAAAATTCTTTTGATAACTTTTGACCTTCAATGCCTCAAGGTAGTGTTGACCGAGTTTGACGCCTGGATCTCGAAAGCTCTAGGACGAGTTCGCTCAGATATGACGTCAATGAAATAGACCAAATTATGACTTTGACCTAAAATGGCCGACTTCCTGTTGGCTTTGGACCATTGCTCCAAGAGACTTTTTTGTAGCTCCTGATGAGATACACATGTGTACCAAGTTTCATTATTCTGGGATAAAGCATGGCTGGGGGCTGTTTTTTTAAAATATTCTAGAGGGCGCTGTTGCGGAATTAGGCCACGCCCACCAAGTATTGCAATGGAATCCTGCAGGGGGGTGAACAAGGATCGATGTCAGTGAGTTTGGTGAAGCTGGGAGCTTATATTAGGAAGTTATTTTAGCTTGATGTTTCATGGAGAATGGCCATATTTGAGGCTTGGCCACGCCCACATGCTTTGACATAGAAAAATTCTTTTGATAACTTTTGACCTTCAATGCCTCAAGGTAGTGCTGACCGAGTTTGACGCCTGGATCTCGAAAGCTCTAGGACGAGTTCGCTCAGATATGACGTAAATGAAATAGACCAAATTGTGACTTTGACCTAAGGCCACGCCCACATGCTTTGTCATAGAAAAATTCTTTTGATAACTTTTGACCTTCAATGCCTCAAGATAGTGCTGACCGAGTTTGACGCCTGGATCTCGAAAGCTCTAGGACGAGTTCGCTCAGATATGACGTAGTTGATGTTTCATGGAAAATGGCCAGATTTGAGGCTTGGCCACGCCCACATGCTTTGACATAGAAAAATTCTTTTGATAACTTTTGACCTTCAATGCCTCAAGATAGTGCTGACTGAGTTTGACCCCTGGATCTCGAAAGC
>JBBPBX010086402.1:0-14905 GCA_038048925.1 Garcialebias charrua | reverse complement strand
ATCAGATGGAACTGGGAAGTTATTCTTCATGCCAATTGCCTTCATTTGATCTTTAGTAAAAAAGTCAGTATTTATTTTCCATTAACATTTTCTTCACAGAACTGTGTTAATTTTCATGTCTGAAGTTCTTCTATCCTGCTTTTGTAATTTTTTCGTGTTCTAATTGTTCCCTCAGGTTTTTCATCTCTTTTCCCTGATTGCATCGCCTGTTGATACATCTTCATGGTCCTGTCAATCCTGGATCATCAGTTCCCTGCGTTTCCCTGTCGTCTGAGGCTATTTTCATCTTTCCCTCATCTCACTCACCTCACTTCTATTTCTCATTAATCTCTGAAATTACAATGGCACTGTTAGCATGAAGATTATTGTTCAACAAAAAATATGATGTGTATAATTTAACACCTTTCGTACCAAAGTTTACTTTATTCATTCAACCTTTATTTAGGCAGGTTAATCCCATTGAGCCTTGAGGACTTATTTACAAGAGAGAGCTGATTTTAACAAAGAATGATGACAACAGTGACAACAATAGACCATTATAAAAGACATACAGATTTTTTTTAAACAAATTAAAATAAGATGACAAAACAGCTAGATTATAAGGTGAATGTAGAAAACTAAAAACAGGAACTTTAGAACAATATGTGTGATCACTGGTCAGTGGAAGTTCTGCTGGACTTCTCATGGCTCTGTGCAATGAACACAAGTGGTTGGAACCTCCTTCAGTCTCACACTCCCTGACTGTGTCTTTGTGAAGTGCCCTCTCACAAAATGTGCCTGTACATGTAGAGTGATATTAGTTTATTTAGTTAGATATATTAGTTAGTTTATTTAGTTATTAGTTCATTTAGTTTATTTCACCTTTTGTTTGCATTTCTTTGACAGTTCAACATTTTGAGCTCTGGTTGAAAATGTTTGTGCAGATTAAATTTACATCACTCAGCTTGTATTGTTGTGATGATGGTGATGTTGCTCCTTCTACTTGAAATGATGTAATTAATAAACAGTGTAAATAGTAGTAAAGTACTTTATTAAAGCTTGTTTTACATTTTACATATTTTATATAAAATTGTTTGGTAATTTATTTTTGCACAATTAACACTTATTTTGTCACCTGTTATGATTTTAACTAGAAACTGTTTCATTTAAATTAACATTTTAATCAGTGAATTACTATTTTACAATAGTCAGGCTACAAGCACAATCAACTCTGTTATCCAGGTACTCAGTTGCTAATAAAAAAAATAGAACAATTATCTAATGTGCAGAAATGAAGACTTCATCCCAGATGATAAGGTAAGCTGGAGCAGATCAAATGGTGGACGGTGGAGCATTCTCATGCAGAGAACATCAGAAATAGCTTCATAATAGGTGTTTCTCTGTTGTTGTTTTTTTTTTTACGTGTGTAACATTATAAAACACTGTTGACATGGCTATATTGATCATTGTATTGCATAGACTTTTTTCTAACAAATGTGTTTATAGTTTCGTTTCACTGTAATGATAAATGCATCTGCCACGTCTAAAAATGCTTTTAAAAAACGCATAGTCAGTGAAATAATCAATAATCAGTTAAGTAATCAGTTTGTTACTGCTCAATAATTACTGAAAGACACTGGACAAAGTAAGAAAAGTCGGGTTTTGCGTTCTGTTGCGCCAGTAGCTGCTCAAATTGACTGACAGCGACGAGCTGTTTGGAACGATTGAGAGCTGCATGAACCACGTGACCACCTATCGGCGAGTTCAAAGCTTGTCGCAACTCTCTCTCTATATGGCTCTGGTATAGGTATATATATTTATAGAAATCTACTGCAAAGCAATGAATATTCTAAGTCTATTATACAAATGTAGTTTGTTGTTGTGTTCTGTCATGTTCTTTGCAGGTTTACGGACGGCGGTCAGGTGTGTTTACCTTGTTCTTTCTGTGTGTATTTGTTATGTTTTGTGGTCTTACTTTCCATCTTTACTTTCTTTCTATCCTATAAAAAAAATTCATAATAATGTGAAGAGGATGGCTATCCACCTTATTCTTGGGGGCGTCACTGTAGAAGCGATAATGTGTCGTACTTCCGTTTGACCCCGGAAGTAGAATTTTTGCATTGGCTCCTCGTTGTTTGCTTGCTAATCTGCGCGCATCGTAGAAGTTCTGTTAAAGTTCTGTTTTCTGTTATTTTGAGCTAATATTGTCACGAAGATGTCTTGAGGAGCTCGGGTACCTGTTGCGCTGTTCGTGGCTGTACGAATAATCAGACGAAGCTGAATTTGTGGCTGCAACTAGTGTGTGTTGAACATGCTCCGATAAGAAAAACCCGCATCCTTCTTTGTGGCTGGGCTACGAGAAACCACCTGAAAAAAGTCACCGTATCCTCCAGAGGATCGAGAACACCAGGTATGATTTAAGAGACAGCTTTTAGTGTTATGATTTTATGTAGTCAGTGATTAAATGATACTAATATTTTCGTTCATAACTGGCAAATAAACACACGCACCTATATGTATGCTGTGTGTGCGTTTATTTATACATATCTATCTATATATCTATATATATATATAATATAGGTGTGTGTTTATATATATATATATATATATATATATATATATATATAATATAGGTGTGTGTGTGTGTGTTCATAAATGAACCCTAATGTTTGTATAATGTACTTTTACTTTCAGATGGGCTTGATGAGAGTGTGGAGCTGCTCAACACCACCAGTCACATGCAGCATGACTGTTGGAATGTGGATTGACATAATGTCAGAACAAACCAACGACCTTATTCTATGGTTGCCCCGTGAAACAATTAAAGCAACATGTTTTGCAGAAAGCTAAAAACTTGGACTCCAGAAGTGAATCATACATGCAAATAACACTGTGAAATATTTATTGGCTGTTTCTCCCTCTGGAATAATCATGTTTATTTCAGATGCTTATGGTGGTAAATGCAGTGACAGGTATATAACACAGAACTCTGGGTTTCTGGACTATCTGCGTGCTGGAGATGAGGTGATGGGTGATCGTGGTTTCACAGTGAGGGACCTGCTGCAAGAGCTATGGTGTCAATGTAATCGTTCCAGCATTCACACGCAAAGGATGCCAGCTTATTTCAAGTGAGAAGTGAGAAGACATTAAATGTAAACATTTTTCTCAAACATGTACAGTACTGGTGTACTTGCTGTAAACGTAACACAACTCAACATGTTTTTTAAAGGATATGTTAACTATATTACATTAGAAAAGTATTTGCTAAAATGATTCATTTGTTATGTACAATAGTTGACTGTTAACCTTCTTACAAGGTTAGGTTTTTGTGTGCACTATATCAGTTAATTTTGGATTAAACTACTGTTTCTATCTAAATGTCACTTTTTTCATTATCAAGTTTTTAAAGATCGTTTCCTGTCTATTTCATTATTTGTTTTCATTTACTGTATTTTATTAAAAGTTCTCAAGGTGCTTCATTCAAGTTCTCAAGGTGCTTCATTTGTGAATCAGTAAAGTATTTGTCAAAAGAAATGTCAAGCTCCAGGTGCTCAGTTGGTGTCCAGATAAACATCTTGCAGCTCAAAAGTCCAAAGCAACATCATTGTTAGCTGGACCTGGTGATGTGGAGTTTTAATGCTTAGACTGGGCTTTATGTTTGTTTAAATAAAGTGTCCCACCTCTCTTAACATAACAGGACCAACCTTGTTAATGTGAAGATACTAATAAGCTTCAGAGCTTTTCAGATTGCTCATCGCTTCGCCATCTGAAGCAACTGTCAAAGTAGCTAAGTATGCTAGTAGCTAAACATGCTAGTGTACGTTATTTTCGGCCACTTCTTCAAGTCGTCCTCCCACCCCTCAACAGCTGTAGGTAGCGGTAAAACAATATCTCTACATTTGAGTTGTGATAGTTTGTGTTCCCACATATTTTATGACCTAAAACCTCTGACGAAAACCGGTTAGCGCGTTGCTAGCGTGTAACAAAAGTGCCGGTTCTGACTTTCGGCGGAAGTCGTTCACATAATTCGCGCAAAGCATCATGGGGCGTAGGAATAAGGTGGATAAGTCTTTAGTAATACACCTAAGTCTCAAATTTCCGCCTGGCATTTTTTACTTGTTTTTCACTAGAAAATAGGAAGAAAATGTCCTATGGCCCAGTGCTTCAGCACATTTTTCCAGAATATGTAGAACTTTCAATATCTGGCATTGTTTTACATTATACTTGATACTAAACCACTATTAAAACTGTTTAATATCACTAAAAAACAAAAAACGAAATTATATTTTAGTGATTTTATGCAAATAAAAATCTGCATTTGAACATGAAGTACAGATTTTGCATCACAAATTAACAATTTCAACACTATAGAACATATTTACAATGTTTTTTTTATTCCCACATATTTTTACAAACAAGAAACAGACTAACTATTCTAACTATTTACAGGTGATTTTTCCCCTCCCCCATTTCTTATCCTGAGCCTTTGTTTGTATTCCCTGAAGCAGTTTCTCTCCAGCTGAGGCACAATCCCACATCACAGGCCTCACACCTCCAGGCTGTGCTTTTCTTATTCAGTGCTTGCATCGCTGCCTCCCCATGCTTGCTCTCTGAGACATTGCCTGATCGTTGCTGCATGGGGCTGGAGATGGTCTACTCTACAGGTTCCTTTTGTGGCTCATTTCGAAGAGGAACACATAGGAGGTGTGCTGCCAGCTCTTCCTGAAATCTCTGGTCATCATCTTACTTCTCATAGTGACACACTGGTCCTTGTGTATCACGAACGAGTTGGTCACCTCAATGTGGTGTGTGGTGCTGTTGTATTGAGACTTTAATATATAGTGCACAAAAGTGCACTTCTACACAGACAAAGTACAAACTGATGATTATAATCAGAAAGTTCATTCTCAATAGTCCAGGTATCAATGATGATTATAATATCTTATAGACTTGATAAACTATTCCAAAAACAACATAAAATGTAACTATAAATACATCCTATTATGTGTACCCAGTAAAAACTATTATCCACAAGTAACAAGCCTCATTCATTCAGAAATAAAATTCAAAAAGTTATTAGATTGTTAGATCAAATTGTTTTTCAGCTTTTTCTTCAGAAGAACAAAAAGAAACTTCTCCAAATCATCCAGGAATCTCCTTATTTATGCTCACCTCGTTCTACAGGTGTGCAGTGGAGAGCGTCCTGTGCTCCAGCATCAACGTGTGGCATGGAGGCTGCACAGTTGCAGAGAGGAAAGCTCTACAAAGAGTGGTGAAGGCTGCACAGAAGTCTGTGGGAGTCAGTCTCCCCACCATCACAGACATTTACACCTCCAGATGCAGAAAAAGAGCCACCTGCATCATGAAAGACCTCACTCACCCAGCACACTCACTCTTTGCACCACTCCCCTCGGGACGGAGGTTGAGGAGCATCAAATGTAGAACCACTAGACTGAGGAACAGCTTCTACCCTGAGGCTGTCAGACTCATGAATAAATAAATAATAAGAATAAACACTGCAAAATGTCACATCATGTTGATACTGATCTGTTTCTTGTTGCTGCGTTCATCTGTGACTATCTGCGTTCATCTGTGACCATCTGCTCATGTTCGTGCTGCTGTTTATAATGATGTTTTTCTACTACATTAGGGCTTAGTGTATTACTAGCTGATGTCTCTCTTAGTTAATCCTAGATGTTATTATTGTTTTTCTCTTGCATTTGTTGTTGGATGTAACTGGGACCCTGTGTACATAATCTCGTTTTCAACACATGTACTACATGCGGTGCAAATGACAATAAATTCTCTCTGACTCTGACTCTGACTCTGACTTATTGTCTTTTTATTCCATGAAAAACATTTGTTTGACATAGTCTCTGGTGAATCTCTGCTCTGCTGCTCATGTTTCCTGCTCACGTTGCATTCTGTTCGCGCTGAAGACAAAAGACTCGCTTTCCCTGGCGCTTGCAGCCGGGGGAGGGTGATTACCGTAATACCACCTAAACAGCCAAAAAGCGCACTCTTTTTTCTTTCAAACACCGTTTAAATTTTTCTGATAGCGCAAACGGTTGCAGAGTTACGGCAATCTAAAAATGGCTTGTGAAAACGTATCGCCGACGATACCTTCGGTTTAAAAGGGAATGACGTGTCCTTAGCGTGTGACTGGTGTTCATTCAGCTCTTTGGGGAACCTCATGGCTTGAGGTCCACAGCAAACTCTAGGCTCCGACAGGAAGTGAAGCCTTAAAAAGGGGAGGTTGGCCCAGTAAATCCCTCTCGCTTATTGGGTGCTTCCCAGAAAACGGGAGTGAATTTGTTCGGGTCAGAGAGGTGAAATTCTGAAGGTTGAGCAGGATAACAGAGAAAGATAGTGTTCAGGACAGCCAGAATCATAGCCACCAGTTCTAAAGAGATTTATGCCCCTTTTCCACTTACCGGCCCAGAGCGGCTCAGTCTGGTCCGGTCTGTTCCAGTTAGGATTGGCTCACATGTATGGTTTTGTCTCCATTCACTACTGCAGCCCTTCTGTGGGCGGGGTGTAGAATCTCACTCGTCCTACCACGTGGTGGCGGTAGTGTTACCTCAAGCTATTTACTAGCCACCACTAAACATTAGAAGAAGAACACCCTGCAGGACCTTGTCTCACCACCTGTTGGCGGTAATGTCCCTTGAGCTATTTAATGCTCTGATCTTACTTTTATTGCCTTTTCAGCTTGTTTTAAACCCCTGTGTTTTCCATTTTCTTTCTTTATAATAAAGATTATTCTCATATATGTACAAGGTTCCTGTTAACATTGCTTAACACATTGATCGCACTGCCCTGTAATCAGTTAAACTATTTTTACAGTAAGGTACAGATTAGGAATTAATTAGGTTTCAATTGGCCCTGTAATATTAAATGTTTGTATTTCATTAAATTTAAACGGTAATATTTTGTCAGGGATAATTCAAAGTCAAATGCAAATGGATAATTTGGTTTAAACTGTCCCATAAACATTAAAAGCATGTTTCTTTAAACGTAAAAACAAAGTATTAATAATTAAATGTTTGTTGATCAGGAAACTCGTTTGGGCATCCAAGAACAGCTTCATCGGGGTTGATGGCGACGTCTGTGCATCCTTGGAAAAGCTGCTGCACCCACAACCCGACATCAGGATGGATGGATGGATGGGTTCATGTTGACGTCTGTGCATCCTGGCAAAAGCTGCTGCACTACTCATGACACGACATCAGGAAGGATGGATGGATGGATGGAGGGCTGTTCAAATCTAATAATCTTTTTCTTATGATTCTTTAAAGGTCAAATGCAAATGGAAAATATTCTTAACTTCCAGTATGTTTTTAAACAAACACTATACTGTACACACTTAACATTGTAAAATATGTTTAGGAAATTATTGTTCAATGACACCACTTAAGAAATAAAATGTTTATTATGAAAACTAAGAAGTGAAAAAAGCACAAAAATAAATACTGCATCCACCTAAATGATTTTTTTCCTGTTGTCTCATGGGCTTCCTCCAGAAGACACAAGTTGATAAATTCTGGTGTTGACTTCTTCGTCTTAACTGTAAAAAAAAGAAAAACATGGTTACCGGTAATTCAGTCTAGAAACTGTTTTATATGTAGATATATTTTATAAGATATATGTAAGATATATATACATATATCAAATATCTCAGAAACCACAAAGCAGATATTTTTCAAACCAACACAGTGTAATCACTACATGTTTATGTGCATACTGTAAGCTGTTGGAGTTATTTGAATTAAAATTCGATTTTTTAATAATTTATTTTCGAAGCACATGTGACAGGTTTGGAATTAGTCAAAACAAATCAATTTAAATCCAGCAGATTTGACCACAACGTGACATTATTAAGGACTTGTTAACCTGAGGAACCCTCGTGGTATAAAGCCAGCTATGAAATATATTTTTTAAGCTTTTATTTAGCTACATTTAAAAGAAAGAACGCCGATCGACCCCACCCGCGCGTGCATGTGATGTGCACGTGTCGACCTACTTTGTTAAATCCAGCTGATTTGACCACAACGTGAAATTATTAAGGAACTGTTAAGCTCAAGCACCCTCTTGATATAACGTCAGCTATGAAATATATTTTTTAAAGCGTTTATTTAGCTACATTATAGAAATAAAGACGGCTCACGTGCGCGCGCGGGGGCGCGCGTGCACATGGCGAAACTACTTTTTTAAATCCTGCCGTTTTGACAACAACGTGAAATTATTAAGGAATAGTTCGGCTTAAGACACATGTTTGCTATAATTTTAAATACAAATAATTGTTTTTACCGTGTTAATCTTGTAAAGTCCTTCGGTGTTTGCTCCCTCGCGGCAGCCACTTCCTCAAACTCAGTCCAGCCTCCTCCCCACGGTTCGGGTCCAGCCGGCCTGGACCCTGCTCTGAGATGAGTCCGGAATCTTGGCGCGGCGCAGCACATCTGTGAGGTGGAAATGCTGTCCAACGCACGTTTGGCACGCAAATATGACGTCACATCCGACCCGCGCCACCAAGTGGAAAAGGGGCATTATATTAGGCTCTGATTCACGTGGCAACCTTCTTAAAACAACTCTGAAAAGCTCAGCTTGACATAAATTTCAACTTTAGGCAGCATTCTGATTCATGTATGCACATATTAAGAATACATCAGCCTATTAAAGAATGACGATGATCATTCAATATATCAAAAGTAACACTTGTTCATATGAATAACACAAGGTTATGCCTTGATTATATCTGAATCAAACAAGTAAAAATAAAGAGTCTTTTCTGAAGTAATATGTGTCTTGATTGATATTACTGAAATAAAATAGTGTTAAAATGTCTCTCTGCAGGAATGAGTGAGAGGTGCTTCAAATATAGTTCAGAGACATGTTTAAAGTGTATCAGTGATCAGGGATCTGATCCACTACAGTTGTATTAAGGTGAAAAAGATTGTTTTGTTTGCATTTTATATAACCCAGTGACATAAGAGCGAATAGTGATGTTGAGTTATAAAGTTTAAGTTTACACTCTTATGCTCTTATTGTGAAGAGCTGAATAGCTATTTCCGTTTCCTCTGTGAGGGACTTTTCCACTCTGAGTTACAGTCGAGTCGAGTCTGCATGTTCAATAAAAATATGGCTTGTCTGCCTAAAGAAAAGAACCAAGCTTTCTGTTTATTTTCACCCCCTGGGAAGGATAGAACTGTGAACAATGCTTCTTCCCTTAACAGACTGACTAACAAATGAGGTCAGGCAAGAATGATGATGATGATAAATTTTATTTCAGACAGACATTTCACCACAAAACATAATACTGAAGACTTTCATGTTTCCAAGTATAGATACAATCTTAATATCAATATATAATAATATAATATATAATAATGCCCATGGACTATGAGGTTTGCAGATGACATTTTAATCTATGGTGAGAATGGGGAACAGGTGGAAGAGAACTTGGAGAGGTGGAGGTATGCACTTGAAAGAAGAGGAATGAAAGTCAGCCGTAGTAAGACAGAGTACATGTGTGTGAATGAGAGGGAGGCCAGTGGAACAGTGAGGCTACAAGGAGCAGAGGTCACAAAGGTGCAGGACTTCAAGTACTTGGGGTCCACTGTCCAGGAAAATGGGGAATGTGGTAAAGAGGTGAAAAAGAGAGTCCAGGCAGGATGGAGTGGATGGAGAAAAGTTTCAGGAGTGATTTGTGACAAAAAGGTGTCAGCAAAGGTCAAAGGAAAAGTTTACAAGACAGTGGTGAGACCAGCTATGTTGTATGGTCTGGAGACAGAGACATGGACAAAAAGACAGGAGAAAGAACTGGAAGTGGCAGAAATGAAGATGTTGAGGTTCTCCTTAGGAGTGACAAGGATGGATAAGATCAGGAATGAGATCATCAGAGGTACAGCACATGTTGAACAACTGGGAGATAAAGTTAGGGAGGCCAGACTGAGATGGTTTGGACATGTCCAGAGGAGGAACAGTGGGTATATTGGTAGAAGGATGTTAGAAATGCAGCTTCTAGAAAAAAGACAAAGAGGAGATATATGGATGCAGTTAGAGAACATGGATATCGTTGGAGTGAGGACAGAGGATTCAGAGGACAGACAGAGATGGAAAGGATGACTCAATCTGTAACGAATTTCTGTTGTAAACTGCCCAAAACACATTTTTGTTTTTGTTTATGTGCCTTTATTCTCTTTTGTGCTATGCATGCCTTAAGTCTCGAGCCATGTTTGACATTGTAAGTTTTTTTTTGTACTTGTTTCTTTTATAAATAAATAAAAAATAAAATAAAATAAATAAAAAACGAAAGAAGATCTTCACTCTTTAACTCCATCACCGTCCGATGTTGCTTCGCTATCTCATCCGAGCACAAGGACAGACTATTCTCAGTTTCTGACACACCAAGTTTAACTCGGTTGAACTCCGCTCTGATGTGTGCAGTGGTGTTAGCAAGCTCCGCTTGGACCGCTTACAATTTGTTCTTACTCAATTTAAAATTATCTATCAGAGCCACTCTTATTTCCATCCTAATTATCACTGTAACGTCAGATTTAATTGATGCCAGAATGTCTGACCTTAGAGCTGACTTGTCCATTTCTCCAGATTTTGTCGGAGGGGGGGCTGATGCACCTTTTCCAACTGTCTCTCCTTCACGGCAGCCCAAGGCTGTAATGGTGACAATAGACTGCGGGGGAGACAAGATCGAAGCCTTTGACTTCTTCTATTTAGAGGCCATATCACAAGTTTTGTTGATTCAGTTAAGTGGCAGCACCAGTCTCAGACAGAAAATCCAGCGTGTAGGTAGCGAGGATTTAATCTTAAAATACATTTTTTTTTATCAGGGCTGACGGGAGCTCAGCCAAAACGCCTCACATGTCCGCCGCCATGTTGGTCCTCTCTATCAGTCTTTTTACTCTTTACTACTACATAATAAAAATAAAAGAACATGATTATCCCTCAACTACTGAAATGTTTTAAAATTTCTTCTGAAATGTCCAGTAAAGTACCAACAGAACACAACCATATGTCTGATGCTTTTTAGCCTGAAAACATCACAACACCATATTTGCTGCTTTTCTCTGGTAACAACCAATATCTAATTACTGTCATAATTCTTTGATATATGTGCATTCAATCTCAGTTGCTACCTTTATTACAGAATTATACCCCTGACATCCCTTGGACGGAAAAAAAAGACTATCCTCCCTTTAAGAAGCTTGTGTTTTACTACTAATTATGGACAGAAAATGTTCTTATTTTGCTTAGATGTAGACTCAAGCATTTGCATTATTTTTATATATGTTTTTTGTCTACTCTGTTTTTTAGGTAATTATCACAACGCACAGTTTTCATTTCTAGGAAATGGGTATTTGTGCTGTTGCTTTTGTTTGCAATCGTGGTGTAAACAATTAAGACTAGTTAGATCCCAGTGAGATTCTTTCCTTACCACAACACTACTGAAGAATTTAGGAAAATAAAATGTTACTGCTTATCAGAGTCAGAGAATCTTTATTGTCATTTGCACCAAATGTGGTACATGTGATGAAACGAGATTATGACAGGGTCCATCCAACAATAAAATGTAAGAGAAGAACAGTAATAACATCTAAGATATTAACTAAGAAAAACATCAACTAACAATACACTAAGCACTAATATCATAGAAAAACATAACTCCAAACAGCAGCACGAACATGCGTCTGTATGAGCAGATGGGAACAAATAGACACAGCAACATGAAAAACAGATCAGCAGCAACATGTAACAGATCAGCAGCAACATGATGTGATATTTTGCAGTGATTATTCTGGTTACAGTATTTTCTGGTGTATAGGTCGCACCTGTGTATAGGTCGCATTGTCCAATTATCACCAATAGATTGGAAAAATCCCTAGATAGGTCGCACTGGTGTATAGGTCGCACCTACGTTTAGCTCTGCTGCAAATGTCTGCCACAGGAGCGCACAGCAAGGCTTTTAAGAAGATTAACACTTAAAAACAATTATTTGTTTGATAAAAATTATAGCAAATATATGTCTGAGCTGAACTTTTCCTTAATAAATGAACGTAATTGTGAAATGAGCTGGATTTTAAAATTTGTTTTGCCGAAAGGGTATTTATTCATGAGTCTAACAGCCTCAGGGTAGAAGCTGTTCCTCAGTCTAGTGCAGTGGTTCTCAACCTTTTTTGAGCTACCGAACCCTCCAGTTTCATAGGCCCACTCAGTAGCCGTGTTTCCATCAAGGTTTCTAGGTGCGCATTTTGAAGTATCGCAGCAGAAAAGCTTAATGGAAACGGCAAAATCCGTATTTACTTTCTCAAGTTCGCCAAAAAGTTTATACGCTCGCTTGAGGTGGTTTTTGGGATGTTCGAAAATGAGCAGATGCGCACAGCGACAGATGGAAACACATTTGCCGACTCGTGCTGCCGAAGCGAACATTCACGTCACGTGACTGATCAGCTGTTTCCGCTCCGGACAACATGTAACATCGCTAAAACTAGTTTGTATGACAGAATAAATACAACTCGACCGATAGCAACACGTACCTGAAATATTCTCTCCATTTTGACGAGATGTGTGGCCAGGTTCTGTTTTCAACTGCTACTTCCTGTTTACTGTAGACATGCGCAGTGCTCACGTCTGACGTAATGACGCTGACGTCTGACGTAATGACGCTGTGCGTGGCTTGGTAGATGCGCTTCAAGCCAGCAGATGGAAACACTTCTGCTTCGCATTAATTTGTATTTACATATTTGCGAGATTTCAAAAATTAGCTCAAAAATCGAAATGAAAATGGATGGAAACACAGCTAATGAACCTCTCTTTTTTAATATATAAAATATGATTTTTTTTTTCCAAATTCTACAACATCACCTTGCTCAAAGAACAGAACCAACACAGTGCTTTTTTTATTTTATTTTTTTTATTTGTATTTTGTTGTTTTGAATACACAAAATACTCACATTGCTCACATTACATAACTGCAAATCAGTGTGACTTCTGCTGTTGTTTCTGGGAGACCAGTTCGAACTTTGCAGAACTTGAAATTAGATCTGCAACTATTTCAGCCAAGATGTCTTTAATAATAATAATAATAATGAATTCAATTTATAACGCACTTTTCATTAGTGAAAATCTCAAAGTGCTACACACATTGAATGTTACACACATTCATACACCGGTAATGGCAGACTACCATGCAAGGTGCTTTCCAGTCCTACCGGGAGCAACTCGGGGTTAAGTGTCTTGCCCAAGGACACAACGACACTTGGTGTGGGGAACCGGGATTCGAACCGCCAACCTTCCGATCGGGGGACGACTACCATTACCACTATGCCACGGCCGCCCCTTTACTCATGTTCTTTATTCTGTCGCTGATGGTGTCATTTGAAAGAGGTATTTGGGATAATGTATCTTCAGCTGCTGCTCCGAGTAGCAGATTTGCCATCTTTAATGCAGCTGGTTTTATGAGAGTTTCACCGATGGAGTGTGGCTTACCCTGCTTTGCGATCAGATAAGCAACTTCATACGATGCTGCAATGATGGGTTTGCTAACAGGTACAAATCCAAGAGCAGGCAGAGTGGCCCTTTCATCATATCTGGCTTGTTTCACCTTGAAATTAACAAATAAAGGTAATTATGTGGCTGAAAGTGTCAGAAATTACCACAAACAATTTAATTTACCTTAAACCAGAAAAAAAATACTAAAAAAATGTTGCTGAAAAGGTAGAATAAGCTTAAATTAGCAGAAGAAAGCAAAAAGAATATATTTGCCCAATTAGGCTGAAAGAAGCAGAAATGAGCACAAAAATGTGGAAATTATCTGAAGAAAATCTAAAATTAGAAAAAAAGATTCAGCTGAAAAGTAGCTAAAATAGCAGAAAGAAGCATCACCAGAATGAAGTTGAGAGAGCACATTTTTGCTGAATTAGGCTGACATTTTTTGAAATAAGAGCATTAAATGTGGAATTAGCTTAAAAAGCTAAAATTAGCATAGAAACAGCTAAATAGTAGCAGAAAAAGCTGAAACGCAGAAATAAGCTATATATTACAAAAGAGGGGTTCATCATATCTGGCTCGTTTCACCTTGAATTCAGCAAGCGTTGTGTTCTTGTGTTCCCCGTCTCTATGCATCTTCATGAAGTGTTCCTTTAGTTTTGCCGGTGCAAGACTAGAGTTGTTCAACTTCGCATTACATATCATGCAGATCGGACACTGACTTCCATCCTTCCGTGACACACGTGAATCCATGTTGGACATATTCGTCCAACCACTTTCTTTTTTTGCTCGACATATTTACCGTAGTTTGTAAAATATTGTGAAAAAAACACGCGCACTAAATTTCCGCATCAGCACTGAATCTGCAGCCATCACCAGTGTTGCCAGATTGGGCGGTTCACCGCAATTTTCCTTCTGACTTTTGCGGTAGAGAGTGCTTTGGGCGGGCGGGACTCTATCTGGCAACACCGGTCACACCGGTGTTTACACAAGTGTGTCTTTACATCCGGGGCAGAGGCTCCGCCGAACCCCTGAGACGAGCTCATCGAACCCCTGGGGTTCGGTCGAACCCAGGTTAAGAACCACTGGTCTAGTGGTTCTACACTTAATGCTCTTCAGCCTCCGTCCTGAGGGGAGTGGGGCAAAAAGTGTGTGTGCTGGGTGAGTGGGGTCCTTCATGATGCAGGTGGCTCTTTTCCTGCATCTGGAGGTGTAGATGTCTGTGATAGTGAGGAGACTTGACTCCATCATCTTCTGTGCAGCCTTCACCACTCTCTGTAAAGCTTTTCTTTCTGCAACTGTGCAGCCTCCATACCACACATTGATGCTGGAGCACAGGATGCTCTCCACTGCACACCTGTAGAAGGAGGTGAGGACTGGGCTACTCAGACCAGCTCGTCTCAGCCGTCTGAGGAAGTAGAGT